>PVKU01004017.1:0-159801 GCA_004027475.1 Anoura caudifer
CAAGAGAGGAGAGGGATAGGAATATCCAGGGAAAAGGGGAAGGGATTAGAGCAACAAGTATGAAAGACATATGGACAAAAGCTGGGGGGGGTGGAAATGGAAGGGAGCTGGGGAGGGCTGGGGCGGAGGGATGGGATGGGAGTAGAAAACAGAAAACTGTATAAGAACAACAATTAAAATAAAATTTAATTTAAAAAAATAAATAAAAATAGTATTTATTCTTTTTTCTAATTATGAAAGCAATACTTGCTCATAGTATAAAATATATAAAATACTGAAAAATGTAAATAAGAATCAAAATATCCATCCTCCCTGCTCTTTCTCTTCCAGATAACTCTCATCAACATTTCAATTGACTTAATTCCCATATTTTCCCTATGTTTTTTAATCTCCCAGTTATTCTTGACCTACAGATTTTGGCTTGCCTCAGTCTTACGAGTTTTTGTTCCAGGTAAACACTGTGTAGGAGCACCTAGTTTTACCAGCTTGTCAACCTCTCCTGGACTTGGAGCTCATCTCCTTCAAAACAAAACTGACCAGTGTGTCCCTGGTGCCAGCTTCACCTCATCCCACCTGAGGACCTCAAGGCATCAGCTGCCTCCACAGGGTAGAGTTGTGGACATCTCTTCGTGACACTCGGTTCAGCCAATTCCCACTCCAAAAGGGTTCTTTGTGCCAATTGTAAGAGACCTCAGTCTAGTGGGAAACCTGGTTCTAAGCTACTATTAACTTCTTTTGCCCAATATTTTTGTTTTCTTGGTAAAATTTACCTGGAGGCAGAATGTGCTTTGAGAAAGGGCTCCTCACCATGATCCCGTTCCATTTTTTAAAAAAAGTCTGCACCAATCTGAATTTTCTTGCCCCTTCTTTTCCTATTTAATTGAGTTATAATTGACATAACATTATAAGTTTCAGGTGTACAACATAATGATCTGATATTTGTATATATTGCAAAATGATCACCACAATAAGTCTAGTTAACATCCATCACCACCATAATTCAGGGGCATCCAACCTGCAGTGGCCCAGGATGGCTACAAATGTGGCCCAACACAAAATCATAAATTTACTTAAAACATGAGATTGTTTTGTTTTTGTTATTGTTTGTGTATTTAATGTGTGGCCCAAGACAATTCTTCTTCCAGTATGGCCCAGAGACACCAAAAGTTTGGACACCCCTACTGATAGTTTCTTTGCCCCTTCTTTTAAAAAAAAAATTAAGATTTTATTTATTTATCTTTAGAGAGGAAGGGAAGGAGAGAGGGAGAGAAATATCAATGTATGGTTGCCTCTCCTGTGTCCCCTGCTGAGAACTGCCCTGCAACCCAGGCATGTGCCCTGACTGGGAATCGAACCACGATACTTTGGTTTGCAGGCCCACGCTCAATCCACTGAGCTACACCAGCCAGGTCTTTGCCCCTTCTTATTTCACTGTTTTAAATTCCACCAACAGGAGAGTCATACAGATTAACACATGCCATTTAAAAATCCCACTCCAAGATAAACTGATCACTAGTCTTTGTGATGATTGTGTCAATCCATGATTTTTCTTTTCCCATGTGATAATAGCTGCACTAAGGGGAGGGAAGGCTTGTTGGAGGGAGTAAGAGAAGTGATTTACAATCTGAGGAAAGCAACCCTCTCTGGCTCTGCAGAGAGCATCCTGTAGCCCCTGGAGGCACTAGATGGTTAGAGGTGCCAGTGGCCCTGCCTGCTTCTCCTTGTTGTCAGTATAGGTCCCTAGTTCCATGGAACCCTTGGGCTAACCTCTTTCCCCTGGTCTCTTTCAAGTGTCATCATCCTTTAGCGTCTGCTGGAGAGAGGGGGACTGAGCTCTCCCATTCATCCTGAGTTGTCCACATGGCAGTTGCCCTCCTGGGTCACCAGGCACTCCCCTGGGGTTACAGCCTGGGCCTTTTGGAGACCTCTGCTCTGAGAACAAGCATCTCCCTCAGCCTAGTGGAGGGCAGGGGTTGGCCATGGCGCAGACTGCAGATCCCTTCAGTTCCCACAGCACCACCAAGGCTGTACCTGTCTAGGCCACTCCACCTGGCAGTAGTAGCAGTGGGTACAATTGGCAAAAGGCCCTTAGACCCAGCAAAACACCCAAGAATCTAGCCTGTCCTGGGGCTCCTGTGAAGAAGGTACCTCAGTTCCAACTGTGTTCCTGTGACCTCAGGTCTACTCTCCTCTGGCACAAGGTGAGTTGTTTTGCAAAGCTTCTTGGAGATACACCTAACCACCATAATCTCCTACCAGAGCTATCAGAAAGGATGCTTTAGGCCTGAGGTTACCACCACTCCACCAAAACCTCTCTGGTAAAATCCTCCTATGCCTGTCATGTTGCCAGATCCCTTGGACAACCCTCAGCCATCTCCTTGCCTGATTAGCAGTGGCATTGGATACAACAGTCACTCCTTGACTCACCATCTTCACTTGGCTTCTGAGACACAACCCTCTCTTGCCTTCCTCCTGTCTCATGGCTGCTCCTCAATTGCCTTTGCTGCTCTCCAACTTTTTCTTTTCAGAATGCCCTAGTACTCGACATCACTTCTTTTGTTTGCCTTCACTTGCTCCCTGGGTGGTATTGACTGAGCCCCTTTACATGCTGATTGTATGATTACTTCTACCCTCTGTATGATGGCTTCCACACGTCTCCAATTCAGACTTCTCCAAACTCCAGGCTCTCTACTTACCTGTGTACTTGACAGCCCCACTTGGAAATGGATTAGAATTTCTAATTCAAATGTGCCAAGTCAAAGTACTCATCACTGAAAGCCTTTCTTGGCCCAGTTGATAGCACTGCCAAATGAAAATGAGGTATGTGTAAGGAAATGGGGTTTTATATACATACACCGCTTTACTTTTACTTTCCCAGAGCCAAGGAGAATCTCGTAAAAGTCAGATTTCTAAAGGGCTTTTGGAACCACACAGGCTGGTGTGCTCAAACACTAGCTTACCTACTTCCTAACAACATGACTTTGGGCAGGTGACTCACGCTCCCTTACCCTGCCAACATCAGAGGACTGTTGCAAGGAGCCAATCCCACATGAGCAGGGTCTGGCACATGGTTAGTTCTTAGGAAAGGTGCCTTTCCACCCTGTCCCTGCACTGCGCAGAGGTTGCAGTTTCAGAAACATCCTGGGGACCCATGGAATTCCTGCTTGTCCCCACTGTTGCCCAATGAACCATTCACTTCTGCTTCAACCTGCTCCAAAGTTGCAGAGTTCTGCATCTTTGCACATGAAATAACATTGGCCTGGGATCCCTGGCCCCACCACACCCCTCTTCATGGGCCAATCTTCCAGAATGTGGGTGCTGATTAGCTGTTACGTCCTTGGGGGCATGGCCCATACCCCCAAGCAGAGGCAGCACCCACATGGTGCTCTGTGCTTCTTGATTAACCCTCTTTATTCCACTCTCTGAGCCCTGAGCTGGAACTGAAGAAATAGTGAAATAGCAAAGAGGGGGAGCTAACATGCATTTAGCACTTAGTATGTGGCAGGCACTGTCTTGGTGACTGACAAATGTGAGCTGATTTAATCTGCCCAACAACCTCTACTGTGGTATTTCTATTAGCCCCATTTCACAGATGAGGGAACTGAAAGGAAGAAGGGATGCAAGGTTATATAGCTAGGGAACAGCAGAGCTGGAGTTTGAAGCTATGCACTTGGATCCCGAGTCCATGCTCATCACCATCCTGCTATTCTGCCAATTAGAGCCATCGCTAAGGATCCTTAAGGCTGCATGCAGGCCCAGGCTACAGATCAGGCAGCTGGTACTGAATAGTGATGGAGCCTGAAAGGAAACACAACACAAAGACAAGGACATCCCTTCCTTTGGAGCCCAAGGTTTTTATAAACACTTGACGCTGCAGAAGTAGGTTTAGAGTTGTGAGTACACAAAACACAGAGTTTATTCTTGGGTTATTGTTTATTAATTATTGTACTATTTCCTTGTATGACAACTGTAAACCTACTTTTGCCCACACCTGTATTTACTTTTTACTTTTTCATCACAGAAAATTTCAAATGTATATACAAAAGAGACTAACCCGTGCAATGACTCCCCATGAACCCATGTCCTAGCCTCAGCAATGATCACCTAACTCACCACCAACCTTATTGCACCTTCGCCCTCACCACTTCCCTGTCTGGTCCTAATTAGAAGCGAATCCCCAGCACATCTCGCTTCATCCCCAGGCATTTCAGAGTGTGTCTCTAGAAGATGAAAATACCATTATTATACCTTAACATGAACAATTATCCCTCAATATCCTCAAATGCCCAGTCAGTGTTATTTCTAGTTGTCTCATTAATGTCATACTGTCTCAAAATATTTTTATTGATATCCACATTTTAAGAAGTAGACATTCCTTTTGAGCCCTTTTCATTAATAGTTTTCCCCTCTACCTTTTTGTTCCTTGAGATTTTCTTGTTGAAGAAAGCAGGCCATTTGTCCTGTGGAGTTTCCTACTGGAGTCTCCAGATTGCCTCCCTACAATGTCTCTTAATGTGTCCTGTCCTTTGCAGTGCCCATCAGTGGGAACTGGGATCCAGAGGCTTGATCCATTCCAGAACTGGATTTTTTTTTTTTAGCACGATTATTTTGTAGGTGGTAGTGTGTTCTTCCATCCCGAGGTACATAATGTCTTGTGTGGCTGTTAAGAATTCAATTCCATGAATTAATTAGAGGTTGCAAAATAGTCATGTTTTTTGTTTCCTAACTGGAATAATTCTAATAAGAAAAATTGCCCTTCATATACCATTCCATTAGTCCTCAGCAAGTTCATATAAGAAAAGCAAGCTAAAGATTGAGTTGGCCAAAAAGTCCATGTAGTTTTTTTCCATAAAAGACACATTTTTTATTTTCACCAATAACTTCCTTGATTTGGATATTTTGAGTATGTCAGCTATCTCCTGTGTGGTATAACATTGATTGTTCTCAGTTAATGTCTTCATTTGATTGTTATCATCTTCAACTGGTCTACCCAACCATGGAGCATCGTTCAGGGAGAAATCTCCAACATGAAACTTTACAAACCGCTTTTGACACTTTCAATCAGTCACAGCACTTTCTCCATACACTGCACAAATCTTTGCATTTCAGTTACATGTTTACCTTTCTTGGAAAAAAAGCTTGATATGCCAAAAATGTTGTGTATTTTCTCCTATCTACAATATTAAAATGGCTGCACAAAAATTCACCCGTTTTGATAAATTTTAAAAATATATACCCTGATATGACAGCTGTCACAATACAATCTAACAAAATTGTTTCTAGTGAAGTTAAAGACAACTAGAGCCATCTTACGGAAAAAAAAACAAATGAACTTTTTGGCCAACCTTCTTTAATTACCATTTTTCAAAATAATGACTTTGTTCACTTGCATCTTCCTACAGCAACCAGTTTGTTTTCTTTTTATTGCCATTATGAATGCAAATATTTAAACATATTTGAGGTTGCATTGCAATATTATTCTTATTGGTGTTCAAATTGTCATCGATAAGATGTGGGTGCTTCCTCAGGCTGCACCTGAGCCCTGTTGCCATGACCCTCAAAGTCTTTGATAACTTTTCTCTTTTTGATATCATGAGATGTTTCAGATTCATCTTGTATATTTCCTGGCACAGATGTGGAATCAGCCCATTCTCCAAGGATCCCTGACTTTCATTGTTGGTGGTGGGGTTTTTTTTTGTTTTTGTTTTGTTAGAAATTTGCAAATCACAGTCTGGACAAAAGGGGTACTCATTGCTCTGGGTTGGTCACCGGTTTGAGGCCTTTACAATGAAAGAGCTAGAAAATACAAATCTATAAAATACTTCCTACACCATGAGCTCCTGATGCTACTTTTCCAGGACTGCAGGTGTTCACTTAGCTTCATCCATCTTCCACTTCTATCCCCTTTCTTCCACACTAACAATCCTGGCTTTCAGAACATCAGGAATGATAGAATATCACTAGTAACCTGTTAACTTTATTCCACATTTTATACCTGACAACCTCATAATAACAATAACAACAGTATCTCAAGAAAATCACTCTATAATGTCAAGTGTTGAAAACTGTTAAAAACATTTTTTTGCAGTTACTTTGTCTTAAGCTATAGATTTTTGGTAATAATGACCTGTTGGTTCATGGAGTGTGATGATTGTCCCACTCCTGTGGAGGATGTCCATAGTGAAAGGAGGATGTACTTGTGTGGGTGTGGGTAGGAAGTATGTGAGAACTCTACTTCCCCCTCAATTTTGCTGTGAACATAAAACTACTCCAAAAAATAAAGTAGTTTTTTTAAATTTTCATAATTCCATAGTCAGATATGTCAGAATAAAAAGGGACATTTGAAGAAGTCTACTTTCTATGCTTGTCCTTCCTTAAAGAAAAGCCATTTTAAGCATTTTGGATTATGCTCCCGTTTTTTCCCCAATATAACGCACATACACACTGTTCCTACTCAGCACTGTCTTTGGAAATTTCTCTGCAATTGTTGTACGTGGAACTTTTCATCCGAAGACTCAATTTTGTTACTTGGGAAGCACAGTAGTTTATCCAACTGTTGAAACACTGTCTCATTTTTCCTTCAGAGCAATAAAAGCTAATAGCCCATTTTCAAATAAACAGGCATCCATATAGGCAATAGTCATTAATAATTGTCCTCTTTGCTCACTCTCTCTGTGGTGTTCAGACTCCAGGCTCTCGTCCAACCTGGGCGGGACCAAAATGCCTGTCTTCTCAATCAGTATTGGACTTCTGCTACCATCCCGATGCGCACTGAGCAATCGGCCACTCATCCAACCCCATTTAAAGCCTTCACACACCTACTAGGTCCCATGGATAATGGGAGCAAAGTCCCCTTGTAAAGAAAGGAACACATTCTATTGATTTAGATGAATTGCTCTCTTGTGTCTGGAGGAAAAGCTCCATTGCTGAGCAGGAGTGAATAGCACTTGTCCCAGCAGGTGGGCTCCCATCTGTCTCGTCATAGAGCACCTGTGTGGGGAGACCTGACATCCCCTCCCAGACATCCCCACCCAGTCACAACACACACCAGGGTCCCTTTAAGTGTGCAAATGCCACTGCGCCCAGCCTTAGCTGGGGTTGGGGGGCGGTGCTGCTGCTTGTAGCTGTTGTGAAGAAGGTTGATCTGTGACTTCATATGTTTAGAAGTAAAATAAGAGGCCAGCTCTGGGGACATCTTTTCCAAGCTTAGTGGCATGTGTGTTTTCAAACTAAAAGGTTTTGGTATGGGCTTTTGATCAGAGAAACCTGGACTTGGGAGAGTTTTTGAAAGTCATCTAATCCTGTGGTTCTCAACTGGGAATGATTTTGCCTCCATGGGACAATTGGCAATGTTTGGAGACATTTTTTTAGTTGTTACAGTTGGTGGGGTATGGATGCTACTAGATTCTGGTGGGTAGACTCCAAGTATGATGCTAATGGCCTTTAGTATAGGGACAGCCCCCACAACAAGTAATTGCCAGGCCCAGAATGTCAGTAGTGCCACAGCTGAGAGACCTTGATCCAATTAATCCCTCTGTGTTCAGGATGCGGTCTGCAGACCAGCAGCCTCAAGCAGACAATGAGCAAGCTTGTTCAATACAAGGTCTTGGCCTCTACCCCAGACCTACTGAATCAGAATCTACGTTTCAACACAACCCTAGCTGATTCACGCTAAAGTTTGTGAATCACAGTTGTAAGTGATCTCCAACCCAATGCCAAGAGGGGCCTGATAGCAAAAGTCAAATCTCCCACCAAAATGTAGTGTTCAGCAGAAGTTTTGTCTAAATAGCCAACTCTTTTAATAAATTCAATATGTTTTTAAGGAATGATTTAGCCTAAGAGGTTTTATAAACATATACTATATAATGTGTGAAGACATGTACCACCATAATTTTGATTTTTAATCTCAGAATAAAAAGATTCCACAAACCTTTCAGTTGCACATTCCAGGGTTGTGAAACTCTCTTAAGGCCCCCGGTCAGAGTATCTGCTGGTCAGTTACAGAGATGCAGCCTTGAAACCCACTACCCACTCACCCCGCCCCACCCCAGTTATTTCCTGTGTATCAGAATAACCTACATAGAAAGTGAGCTTCACAAGAAAGCTGTCCAAGCACAGTGCTGGGCAATTAGTAAATATGGCCTTCCCTTGGTGTCTGCAGAGAACTGGTTCCAGTAACCCCACAGATATCAAAACCTGCAGATACTCAAGTCCCTTGTGTAAAAGGCCATAGTATTTCCATATATCCTATGCACATCCTCCTGTATACTTTAAATAATCTCTAGATTACTTATAATACCTAATACAATGTAAATGTTGTGTAAATAGTTGCTATACTACATTGTTTAGGGGATAAGGACAAGAAAACAGTCTGTAATGTTCAGTACAGATGCACCGAGCAATCATTATAGGCCTACATAGTACATCAGCAATAATGTAACTTTTTTCTGAATAGTTTTGGTCCATGGTTGGTTGAATCTGTGGATATGAAACCCACAGATAAGGAGGACTGACTGTGTTCCACAGGTTGGATTAATAGAACTGAGAGAAGTGGGGAGAGGGAGAGAGGGAGGGAAGGAGAAAGAAAGAAGGGAAGGAGGGAGGGACAAAGGGAGGAAGGAAGGAAGGAAGAAAAGAGGGAAAGTGACTGCCTCCAGAAAACATTCAGGACACAAAATTTTAAGTCCATAAGAATGAAGCTCCCTAAAGTACAACCTCATAGTGCTCATCTCCACCACTGAGAGGGTGGCTGAAGAAAGCAGTGAGATACCAGAGCTGGTCAACTTCCATCAGTACCCTCACAGCCCTTGGAATTGCTTCAGAATGTTCTTCTAGCTGAAAGTCATCAGTTTGAAGTCTTTATTTTCTCCCTTTCTACCCACAGCAACACATCACTTCTACAATATTATCTGTGACTGGCCAAGAGTTCAAGGGCTAGCAAGAATTTGGACCTAGCCCCTGAGCTGACCTCCCACTCTTGATTGCCCTTCCTTGCACATTTGTGAGCAGAAATCCAAATGCTGGTGATCTGTTTCGGTAGAACTCTCACAGCAATTATGCCTGTTATTGTGCTGATAAAGTACCCGATCCAAGTGTTTTGTGCTTATGTTGCTATTCTTCACCACTTCACAGTAAAGTCCCATAACAGGAAAAGGAGGCTCAAAGCGGGTAATGACTTCCTAGCAGAGTCAGGACCAAAACTCCAAGTCCCCTATGCCAGTGTTCCCTGAGCCAGTACAAATAGCAGTGGCTGACAGAGCTGCTAAAAAGATAAGGCAAGAAAAGAGAGGCCCCTTTATTAAGACTTTAATATGTTTAACTAATTTATTTGTATTTCATAATGTTTCATAAATAACTTAAGGTAGAAAGTAGAAGGTGATGGGAAAGAAGAAAACCAGGCCAGGAACATAAAAGGGAGGCAGGAGTGAGACTGAGACAAAAATGTATAATTAAAGACCTAGGCATTTGCCCACAGGAAAGCACACATTTGGCTTTTTACTTGCCAGTGAAAAAGAAATTCAGTTTTCAATAGAAGAGTAAAGCAATTGCCAAAGGAAAACAAGTGGTCCTGAAACTGAGATAGGACATGAACTTCTCCTTAGGGTCCCTAAAGAATGGCCATTTCGACAAGCTTCCAGTAGATCTTGCATATCAAAAAGCCAAGGGTAGCATATGGAAGGGCAATTAATAAAAAACGGTTCTACAAAGGAAATCACCATGCAATCCTGGCGTGTATCTCTGCGGGACTGGTTCATTTCAGAGGTAAACCTGAATCACCAAAGTCTACCTCCAAACATGACCATCACCTCCTCTGAGCACCCCACTCTTGAGCCTCTTAACCGAGACTCTGAATCTCCCCACTACCAAGAAGAGCTCTTCCTTAACTTTTTATCTTCCCAAGGGCTCCAGCATCCTTGCCTCCTTACCTCATCCCCATCAGGAACAAAATCATGGCTAGTGCCCATGAGAGACTGTAGAGCAGAATGATAAGCTTTGGGGTTCTGGAGTCAAGGGGCCTGGGCTTGAATTCTGACTCTGCCACTTCCTGACACTGTGACTTGGAGCCCCTTACTCGTATCTGCCATAGTAAATGGAGGATAATAATGGCATCTACCAACCAGGCTTCCTGTGAAGAGTAAATGAGATTATACAGCTGTTCAACAATTTCTTGAGCTCCTATTATATACCAGGCATTATTTTAAGCCTTTGGAATACATCAGGCCACACAATTGATAAAGCCCCTGTCCTTGTGGAATTTAACAGTTCAGTTATATGTATGAAACAGTGTTTGGCATATAGTTAAGGAAATGTTAGCTGCCCAGTGCTGTTGAGAAGGAGCTAATAGTGGTAACAGGAAACATCTTTCTTTGTTTCAATCAGTCAAGTAGCTAATGAGGATGAGGGGGTAACTAGAGAGGTGGCAAGAGGCTGATTCATACTCTCAAAGTTCACAACCCCCATGAGGAGACAAAGTCTAAGGAAAAGATGTTCCTCTCCTCCCTGTTCCTGGCAGCTATTAACCTAGTTTCTATCTCTATGGACTTGTCTATTCTGGGCATTTGTATAAATCAATTAATACAATATGTGGTCTTTGGTGACTGGCTTCATCCACCTAGTGTAATATTTCCAAAGTTCATCCAATGTTGTAGCATGTGTTGATACTTCATTCCTTTTTATAGCTGAGTAATGTAGATAGACCACATTTTGTTTATTTTTGATCAGGTGATGGGCACTTGGGTTTTTTCACTTTTGGTCAATTATAAATGGTGCCACTATGAATATTTGTGCACACGTTTTTGTGCTTTCAGTTCCCTTGTGATTTACCTAGTAGTGGAATTGCTGGATATAAGGTTCAGTAGACTTGTCTACAGCAGACATCCTTCCCTTGTTTTTGATCTTAGGAGAAAGGTAGCCTTTATCAAATTGAAGGAGTTCCCTTCTATTTCTAGGGTGTTGAATGTTTTTAACATGATAAGGTGTTGGATTTTGTCAAATGCTTTTTCTGTGTCTACTGGCATGATCATTTGGTTTTGTCCTTTAATCTATTAGTATGGTATGCTATGTTGATTTTTGTAGTTAAATCTTATATTTTGGGATAAATCCCACTTAGTTACTGTGTGTGATACTTTTTATATATTGCTAGATTCAGTGTGTTAGTATTTTGTTGAGAAATTGCTTCTATTCATAAGGCATGTTGACCTTTTCTTGTGATGTTTTTAGATTTGGTATTAGGGAAATGCTGGCCTCATACAATGAGTTGGGAAGTGTTTCCTCCTCTTCATTTTGTCAAAGAGTTTACAAAGGTTTGGCATTAATCCTTCTTTAAGTATTTGGTGGAATTTACTCATGAGATCATCAGGGCTTAGACTTTTCTTTGGGGGAAGTTTTTGATGTGCTAATTCAACCACTTAATTTGTTAAAGGCCTATTCAGACTTTTTATTTCTTCTTGAATCAGTTGGAGCAGTTTGAGTCTTTCTAGGAATTTGTCCTTTTCATTGATATCATCAAATTGGTTGTCATAAAACTGCTTATATTATTTCTATATAATCTCGTTAGTTTCTGCAAGGTCAACAGTGATGCTCTCTCTTTTATTCTTGATCTTAATAATTTGAGTTTCTCTCTTTCTTTCTTGATCTAGCTAAAGATTTGTCAACTTTGTTAGTTTTTTTTTAAAGAACCAACTTTTGGTTTTAGTTATTTTCTATATTGTTTTTCTATTCTTTATTCTTTTCCACTACAGTTTTTATTATTTCCTTCCTTCCTCTTACTTTGGATTCAGTTTCTTCTTTTGTTTCCAGTTTCTTAAGGTATATGTTTATTGATTTGAAATCTTTTCAATGTTGTTTTTCTTTAGTATATTTTATTGATTATGCTATTACCATTGTCTCATTTCTCCCCCATCATTCCCCTCCACCCTGCACACCCCCTCCCACCCACATCCCCCCACTTATTTCATGTCCATGTGTCATAAGTTCTTTACCTTCTACTTTTCCCACACTATTCTTGCCTTCCCCTATTTTCTACCCACCATCTATGCTACTTATTCTCTGTATCCTTTCCCCCTCTCTCCTCCTCCCACTCCCCATGGAGATCCATGTGATCTCCATTTCTGTGTTCCTGCTCCTCTTCTATTATTTGCTTAGTTTGCTTTTGTTTTAGGTGTGGTTGTTAATATCTTTGAGTTTGCTATCTTTTTACTGTCCTATTTTTTATCTTCTTTTTCTTAGATAAGTCCCTTGAACATTTCATATAATAAGGGCTTGATGATGATGAACTCCTTTAACCTGACCTTATCTGAGAAGCATTTTATCTTCCCTTCCATTTTAAATGACAGCTTCGCTGGATGGAGCAATCTTGGATGTAGGTCCTTGCCTTTCATGACTTGGAATACTGCTTTCCAGCCCCTTCTTGCCTGGAAGGTCTCTTTTGAGAAATCAGCTGACAGTCTGATGGGAACCCCTTTGTAGGTGACTGTCCCCTTATCCCTTGCTGCTTCTAGAATTCTCTCCTTCATTGTAATCTTGGCTAATGTAATTCTGATGTGCCTTGGTGTGTTCCTCCTTGGATCCAACTTCTTTTGGACTCTCTGAGCTTCCTAGACTTCCTGGAAGTCTATTTCCTTTGCCAGATTGGGGAAGTTCTCCTTTATTATTTGTTCAAATAAGTTTTCCACTTGTTGCTCTTCCTCTGCCCCTTCTGGTAGCCCTATAATTTGGATGTTGGGATGTTTAAAGATGTCCTGGAGATTCCTAAGGCTGTCCTCATTTTTTTGAATTCTTGTTTCATCCTTCTTTTCTGTTTGGTTGTTTATTTCTTCCTTCTGGTCCACACTGTTGATTTGAGTCCCAGTTTTCTTCCCATCACTATTGGTTCCCTGTGCATTTTTCTTCATTTCACTTAGTGTAGCCTTCATTTCTTCATTTAATTTGCAACCAAAATCAACCAATTCTGTGAGCATCCTGATCACCAGTGCTTTGAAATGTGCATCTGATAGGTTGGCCATCTCTTTGTCGCTTAAAAGTATTGGCTTTCGTGGTTTGATTTGTTCTTTCTTTTGAGCCATTTTTTTTCTTTTTCTTTTTGGTCTGGTCTTGCCTGTTATGTATGAGGGGTGGAGCCTCAGTTGTTCACCAGGGCGGGGCAACCCAGTCTCTGGGCTGTGACGCTGTATGTGGGGATGGGGTCTGAGAGGGAACAATGGTGCTTGCTCCACTCTCTCTTGGGTTTCAGTCCCCTGTGAGGCTGGGAGTCTCTCCTGTCACTTCAACCCCCACAAGTGTTTTCAATCAGTGCTTTTAGTCTTTATTTCCTGGTGCTGGGGCCCTGGGTTGTGAAGTCTGTCTCGCTGCCCATTTTCGCCTGGTTTATCTGCACGTGAATGTGTGACCGCGGTCAGCCGCCTTGTGCACCTCGCTGGGTCTGCTCATTGCCTCCCTGTGCCCAGTAACTGCTGCCTGTGCACCTGGGGTGTGCCAACTGCTGCCTGCATGTCTGGGACCGCTACCCACTGCTTTTTCCTGCCGCGATCGATCCCTCTCCACCTGCCACCAACTCTGCCCCTCTTACCAGTCTGGGTGAATCATTGTCAGACTTCTGTACAATTCAGTTTTCTATCTGTTCTGGTTGGGGTTTTTTTAGTTCTAAATTTTTGTTGTCCTTAATTTTGGTTGTGAGAGGAGGCACAGTGTGTCCACCTATGCCTCCATCTTGGCCGAAAGTCTGACCTTCCCATTCTTATTTAAACACATTTTCCAGAGGCTGAAGTGTACACATGGATTCCTCCTGAAGTCCTCCCACCAGAGGCCTCCCTTCCTCAGCCATAGTCACATATTATTACAGCAAATAATGACAGTTTACCAACTATCCAGATGTTACCAGCATGAGAGCTCAATCTGAAGATACACGTAGCTGCAGCTGTGTGCTTTGCACACATCATTATAAAATACTGTGCAGTCTACATCTTTGAGTGAAGTGGAGAGTGGCAGGTTTGTGCAAGAGCAAATGTCAGAGGATAAAGAGTAAGGAAGAAGCAGGCAGATGGCAGCATAGCCGCACCTGGCTGCAGAGGGATTTTAAGGTGAGTGGGTGAACCACTGACCAATTGCCTACAAATGCTGCATAGGGAGCTCCCATCAATATGTGCCCATAACAATCTTGGAAATAGATCTTTTAAAACAGGAATGACATTAAATATGCTCCTTAAGTTTATGAGATTTTTTTCACAGGCAGTACATTAGCCTCATTACTTTCATACACTGCTGAGGAGAGAAAAGTATTTCTGGAAGACAATTTGGCAATGTTTATTTTATTTTTCCTTTTCTTATTTTTTTTTATTTAATTGTTGTTCAAGTACAGTTGTCTCCATTTTACTCCCACCACTCCCCCCAATCCCAGCCATCCCCACTCCCCATCCTTGATCCTACTCCTCTTTGGTTTTGTCCATGTGTCCTTTACACACGTTCCTGAAAACCCTTCTCCTCATTTCCCTCCATTAGCCTCTTCCCCCTCCCCTCTGGTTACTGTCAGTTTGTTCTTAATTTCAATGTCTGTGGTTATATTTGGCTTGCTTGTTTGTTTTGTTCATTAGGTTATAGGTGAGATCATATGAAATTTTTCTTCCATGGCCTGGTTTATTTCACTTTGCATAATGGTCTCCAGATCCAGTCATACCCTTGGAAAGGGTAGGAGTTAAAAGAGAGCCTAAAATCGTTATCACACCCTTTGACCAAGAAACTCTAATTTCTAGGAATTTGTACTCGGGAAATCATTGGAGAGACACACAACTATTTCAGTACTAGAGTCTTTATTGTAGTGTTGTTAAAATAGCCAACAAAACAGCAACAACAACAACAACAAAACAAAGGCCCAAATAAAAGGGAAAAACTTTTTTTTATTTATGGTACCTATTTACAATGAAATAAAACCATTAAAAATAATTTGAAGACTACTTAGTTATGTGGGAAGATATCCAGGAGATAAGGTTGAGTGAAAATAGGTTATAAGCAACATACATGAAATGATCTGGGTTGCTGAGTTCATTTATGTACAAAGAACAAGTCTACAAAGAAGGACAATAAAATATTAGTATTAGCTATATCTAGATTTTTTGGATACACTTTTCAAAACTTGCCAACAAATTTTATAGTAAAAGTGTATTACTTTTATACTCAGTGGAGGTAAAAAATATATACCTGAAAAATAGCCCTCTTCATTTTGTTGATAATATGGGAGTAACTTTCTTATCTTCAGGAAGGATGTTAACTCTTCTCTGTTAGTGGGTTTAGAGAAATTATCTATGATTAAAAAGAGAATTTCCCATCCCTGGCTGGTGTGGCTTAGTTGGTTAGAGAGTCATCCTGTGCACCAAAAGTTTGCCAGTTCAATTCCCCACCAGGACACATACCTGGGTTGCAGGTTCAATCCCCAGTCAGGACATGTGCAGGAGGCAACCAACTGATGTTTCTCTCTCAGATCAATGTTTCTCTCTCTTTCTTCCTCTCTCTCTTAAATGAAAATAAAAAAAATAAATCTTCAAAAAAAGAGAGATAACTTCCCAGGATATTTACTAAGGAGAGCAAACATTACTTATTAAATAGACTAGAGTAGGGAGGGTTAATGCATGTCTTATCTCCGCAGATCCAGTTTGTTCTTATTGATAGTAACACACTAGGGTCTTAGGACACAATCTCCTGGACCATGAGAAATGAGCATTATTTAGTCTGTTTTACAGGTAAGAAAACTTCTGTGTAAGGAATTATTGGTACTTTTTTTCCTTCTGGACTTATCAACTCAATAAAATCAGTAAACTTATTCTTTGAGTTTCTGGCCACTGTGTTTCACTTGTTGCTTGTCTGTAGGCTATTAGAGAGTAGAGTCCCCAAAGTAATATAATACTCTGATATTTGTCCCAGAAAATCTTATTTTCAGAGATCAGTAACACATTAAGTTAAAGCTGTTTTTCTTGTCTAGTCACAGACTCTCTCATTCAAAGGGAAGTATGCTTTATGGTTTTATATTGTCCCCACTGAAGTGATACAATTCACCTTGTTCGTGAAATATTTTTCAGGAAATATTGTTCCCATGAACCCTATAGTAACTATGAATGAATGAAATGTGTTCACCAAAAGATAACTGGAAAATTTTGGCAAAGGAACCAAGGGTGAATACTGAATATATTTAAAAATAAAGTTGAGACTAAAAGAAATCTGAGAAAAAAAGTGACAGGTCATAATTTAAATGTTTAAAGTCTTGAGAAGCTAGAAAGGACACAACCAATAAAACCCACTGGGGAAAAAGGGATGAGGGTGGAGAGTAGAGTAGGTTTGTTGATTATGTCATCTATACTTGAGAGTCAAAAATATTTCTGAAAACTGACAAATCAAATAACAGAAGTGTAAGTATATGTATCAATACAAACACAAACACCAAGAAAGTGAATATCCTTAAGTTTTGGGTCATGAAGAAGAGGAAAAGAATATAAGAGGAAGAGAAACATTTTAATGTCATTTCTCATAACAGGGAACAATAGGTAATATCTAAAGAAATAGATAATTAAGGTTATTACATAAGAGTATAATTATAAACTGACCACATGGGCAAAAATACTAATTTTCTTCCCTATGTATCAGGAAAAAGTAAGTCCCCAAAACACAAAAAACTAAAACTTATCAAACTGCATACTTAGAATGGACAAATTTTACATTATATAAATTGTATATTTATAAAGCTGTTAAAATTGCAGAGAAAATGACCACATAAGGAAAAGCTTTCTTATACTATGAAAACATAAAATATGAAATAAAATGCTATGACAATTAAATCTAACATCTGTAAATGGATTAACTCACCTATTAAACAAGAGTTGTAGGTTGGCTCACAAAGAAAATCTCAGCTCTATGATGTCTGAGAGACACACATCTAAAACAAAGAAATTTATAAAGATTGAAAATAAAAGTGAACAAAGCTTCTCTCTTAATTCCAACTTCTATTAAATGATCCTCATCTGTCACAATTTAGCAAATGCAGCCATCTGCTAGAGTAGTGACTAACATTTGATGGTTATTTTACAGAGCACCTTCATATATACTATCTTAATTAAATTTCTGTAAGTTGATGGGAAAGATCATTTTTATTAGTCTTTCACAAAAAGGAACCCATATATGAAACTTGAAGGTGACTTACCCAACTTCATGTAGCTATCGTTTGATTACACAGGAATCAGTCCTAGGTTTTCCACTTTGCTCATCCCATGCCATTTTGTCAACAGTGTTTCTTCAGGAAGAACACTGAGGGAGCAGGTCGTAGGTATACTTACCCAAATCATCCTCTCTTCACAATAAAAATTGCTTCCTATTTTGAATGCTTCCTTGTTTTATGGGACCCCTAGGCCTAGACATTTTATATGTTATGTACTTAATCCCCCAATATCACCATGAATTAAGTATCATTATCTGTATTTTTACATTTGTGTTAAGTAAACTGTCCAATCACGTACAAGACATGCAACAAAATTGAGATCCCAAATCAGGTATGCCTCACTCCAGAGCTTGAGGGATTTTCAATGTGTTACTAACAGTGATATTAGTAAGTGTTGGGGCTGGAAGGGTATAAAAGAACTTAAACCGAACCATCAAGCCTTAAACATTTTTTATACTTTGTGTTTTGCAAGTGAAATCTGATGGGACATGAACATGAGCAGTGGAGGTACACTCATAAGCATTGTCTGCTGCCGTTCCTTACCGCCCCACTGGCCCATGAGATTCCAGTGGACCTGTGATGTGTGGCAGTTCAGCAGGAGTGAGCAGGGGTGCTGACAGCCCCAAGAGGCCACGCTTTCCATTACAGCCAGAACTTGTTTCTGATGCAGAAAGAAGGCAATTATGTTCTAAGAAACACAGCCGTGGAACTCTATCATATCCTTTCTTGTGTTCTTATTCCTTGTGTCAGCCAATGACTTACACTGAAAATGACAACATAGAAGGAAAAAGGAAGATAGAGAGACTCAGTTCCTTTTCCTTTCAGATCTCCTTCCTCATCAGTAAGCCAAAGTTTGAGTGTGTTGTAGCAAGAACTGAAATAAAAAACAGTAAGTTCATTTCACCTAGTGTTTCTGCTCTTCTGGTAAGAACAAAATACATATGCATGTATGAGCTATGAAGTAAGAATTATGTAATTTTGATGGTTTTGCATGTGAATTAAATGTACTTACACTTGCATTTAAACTGGCACCACATAATATAAAAATGAACAGTAAAATTCATGCCAATAATTTACATTTTTCTTTACTTAAAATGACATGAAATAGCAAATGAACAGTGTGACAAGTCAAGAGAAGAGCTATCCTGTTTTTTAAATAAGGGTGTGTGTGTTTTTATTTTGCACAAAGCCCTAATCCACAAATTAAGTAGCTGGCCTGCAATGAAATACAAACACACATAAATTTGTAAATATGAGCTTTTGACCAACAACTGTTGTACATTTACATTGTGTTTACATTGTACATACTTTGGGATTTGAAAATTTCAGTAACATCTCCAATTTCAAAGAAAGATCCCAATTTCTTAAGAAGACTGAAAAACCCAATTAACAATAGTCTTATCTCCTCTCTTCCTGTTCATGAAGTCCATGGACCACATATGGCAGAAGCTGAGAATCAAAGCACAATTTCATACAGTCATATCAATCTATCTTTGATAGTTTGTCATCACACAGAAAAGCTTCAAATCATTTATTAAAGCACATTGGTATTTTGGAAGGACATAGTTTTTATGAAAAACATGTTTTCATAAGTAATTTTGTGATGCAGGACTTATACAATGATTAGCAAGAAATGTGTATTGCGACTCTTGTAACAAAATGACACCACCTCTCACATTATTCATTTACAACCTTGCTCCTGTTAAACTTCCTTTCTTCTATGCATGCAGTTTTCTCCCTGCCTGATGTGTAGTTTTGCAGCTTTGAGAAGCTGATTCATACTGCAATTGTGAGTGCTTTGTACCCTTGTTAGGTTCATATCATTCATCCTCTGTTTTCTTTTTTCAAGAAATAAATTTACAAAATATAGTCTGAGCAGATATTACAGAATAATAGCGAGTATAGTAGATTCCTATAGATACTTATAGAATTTAATAAGAATAACAGATTTTATTTCATTTGAAACAAAACATAAATGAAACAGAAAAACATGATCTTAAAATAATGTGATATGTAAACACTATGTTATTGGTATTTATAATGATATAAATCATTTATAATGATATAAATCAGCTCTTGGAGAAAATAAAACAGTCATAGAGAATTTGCCAATTTCTTCAGTGTAAATGTTCCCATTGTTGCTGATATCAAGCCACCTATCTGAAGTCTAAAGGTAGGGTTGGGAAGAGAGGTACACCATCAGTTCAGGGTGAGCTTCCCCAGTGCACCACTGCTCCTTACCCTCCAGAGATGCCACCATCAGCCTCTCCATTCAGAGGAAGGGACCACTGAGTACATTGATCTACCTGCTCAAGTATAGGGGAAACCCATGCCAGCTGCCTACAAAAGTCTGTATATTCCTTCATTCTTTAAAGGGACAAATAGGGACAACTGTAATAACATAATCAATAAAATATATTAAAAAATGAAAAAAGGGACAAATAAAGAAGGCTCACCAAACTGAGGAGGAAATCCAGCAATTTAAAGGAGGAGCCCATGGATGGTTGAACAAGACCCTGGAAGGGGACTGAGATGATTTAGGATCAAGGAGGGATTTTATTTTGAAATTTTAACTTATATCCTCAGGGAGATTCAAGAAAATATTCCAAAAACTGCAATAAAGATTAAATTTTTTAAAAATGGCACCTAAAAAAGAAAAAGAAAACATTATACCTTTAAATGTAATAAAAAGGAGAGGAGAGGATGGCAGCAAGGTAGGTAGGAGCGGAGCCCAGTGCCCAGGGAGAACACCTGTGCCCAGCTGGAATGCCTAGCCGATCTTATGAAGAACAGAGTGAACAGCCAATGGAATTCCAGCTTATATGAAGTTTGCAGGCCAAAAATTGCAGAGGACGTTGAAAAACAGATGGTGAGGAGATTGTGCTGGGATGGTAAGGACCCTGGGAATCTGTGCAGGGACCAAGGCTGCTGTGGCCCCCACATGGTGCCTGCCACAGGATACAGGGAGGAGAGTTAGGGCACCAGCTCCCTCCCCTACTAGACCAGGGAGGGCAGCCCACCACCAGGAGGGACCTGGATGCTGGAAGTCGCTGGGGGGAATAGAGATAAAGTTGGAGACACACAGAGGCAGAACACATCCACTAGTATTGCCGACACTGGCACCAGAGAAATTGAGGTGCAAAAATTGAGGTGCAAGACGACACCTGGAGAAGGGAGGAGCTGGGCCATGTCAGACCCTCATTCGGATAGTCTCCAGACTGGTTGGAAAGTTGGGCTGTGTGATAAGCCGGGTGCTTGTTAAGAACCATGGGCAGCTGCTTTGTAAGGAACTCTCCAACAACGGCTGACTCACCCTGAGGGTGATTTCCATTGTGTGCGCCCAGAGACTGAACAGCTGAGGGGAACCACATGCCCAACTTATCTCGCCCAGAGGCTAGGTGCTTGAGTGAAACAGCATGCCTGAGATTGACTCATGCTGTGAGCAGCTGAATGGCTGATTTGACCTCGGCCAGAGGCCAGAAAACTGTGAATATTGCAGCCCAGACCTAGTCCCCATCCTCTCAAAACCATAGGAAGGGAGAAAAGCAAAGCCCAGCCCAACTCTTCTGGTGGCATCTAGGAGGACCAGCAGAACTCCCTGAACAGGTTTAAAGTCAGCAGGAGGCTTATTATTATCGCTTTTTCTTTTTGGATTCTCTCTCTTTTTTGTTTCCTTTTTTTTTCCTTCCCCCAAGTGAGACAATAAGATGTGGAGTTACAAAGGGTCCAGAGACAGATCGACAGGGGGAGCACAAGGCTAATCCCCAAAACTGAGAAACCGAGGCAAATGTCACTTTGCTATCCCATAGAGCTGGCATTTTATTGTTTATGTGTATTATTATTATTATTTCATTATTTTTAACACTTTTGTTTTTCATTTTATTTTAATTGTTGTTCTTGTACAGTTATCTGTCCTTTACCCCCATCCCAGTGAACCGCCCCAACCCTCTCCACCTCCCTCCCATATCCACCCCCCCTAGTTTTTGTCCATGTGTCTTTCATACTTGTTGCTCCAAACACTTCCCCTTTTCCCCTGGAATTCCCTTCCCTCTCCCCTCTGGTGACTGTCAGCCTGTTCTCAATTTCAGTGTCTTTGGTTATATTATGCTTCTTTGTTTGTTTTGTTGATTAGGTTCCTGTTAAAGGTGAGATCATATGGTATTTGTCTTTCTCCTCCTGGCTTATTTCACTTAGCATAATTCTCTCCAGTTCCATCCATGCTGTTGTGAAGGGTAGGAGCTCCTTCTTGCTTTCTGCTGCATAGAATTCCATTGTGTAAACATACCATAGCTTTTTGATCCATTCATTTACTGATGGACACCTAGGTAGCTTCCAACACTTGGCTATTGTCAATTGTGCTGCTATGAACATTGGGGTGCATAGGTTCTTTTGGATTGGTGTTTCAGGGTTCTTAGGATATATAATCCTGGCAGTGGGATTGCTAGGTCAAAAGGTAGATCCATTTTTAGTTTTCTTAGAAAATTCCATACTGCTTTCCATAGTGGTTGTACCAGTCTGCAATCCCACCAACAGTGCACTACGGTCCCCTTTTCTCCACAACCTCTCCAACACTTGTTGTTTGTTGCTTTGTTTATGATGGGCATTCTGACTGGTGTGAAGTGGTATCTCATTGTGGTTTTAATTTGCATCTCTCTGGTTAGCTAGTGATATTGAGCATCTTTTCATGAGTTTCTGGATCCTCCATATATCCTCCTTGGAGAAGTGTCTGTTCAAGTCCTTTGCCCATTTTTTAATTGGGTTGCTCATCTTCTTAGAGTGGAGTCGTGTAAGTTTGTTATATATTTTGGAGATTAAACCCTTGTCTGAGGTATCATTGACAAATATGTTTTCCCATATGGTTGGTTCTCTTTTTATTTTAATACAGTTTTCTTTAGCTGTGCAGAAGCTTTTTATTTTGATGAGATCCCATTTGTTTATTCTTTCCTTTATGTCCCTTGCTTCAGGGGACATATCAGTAAAAATGTTGCTGTGTGAAATATCTGAGATTTTCCTGCTTATGTTCTCCTCTAGGACTTTAATGGTGTCATGGCTTATATTTAAATCTTTTATCCACCTTGAGTTTATTTTTGTGTATGGTGTAAGAGCACATGGAGCTTCCTGACAACCATTGCTTTGAACTCAGAATCTGATAGTTGAGTTGCCTCCATTTCATTTAGCATTCTTTCTGGGACTTCCTCCTTTCTTTTTGTTTGGAGATTGTTTCTTTGTCTTCCCATTGTTTGTGAGACTCTTCTTGTTAGCCCCAGCTTCTTAAATTGATCTGTTCTGGCTCCCTGGGTTTATGGTGTGAACTTCTGTGCTAGAATACCTGTGAGATTCAGCGGTGCAGTCTCCTTTGGGTATCCTGATGATCACAGCTTCCACTGTCTCAGCTGTTGGAACGCCCCTCTTTGGGACCAACTCTGGTTTTTTCACTGTTCCAGTTTTTTTTTTTTTTTAATCTCACTAATGGGTATTTAAAAAGAGAAAAGAGGAAGAAAAAAATGAAAAAGGAAGAAAAAAAGAGGAAGGAAGAAGAGATAAAATTGGAAAGAAGGAAAGAAGGAATAAAACAGGAAAGAAGTAAAGAAGCAAAAGGAACTGAGGGGTAAAAAAATAAAAATAATGCAAAAATAATGTAAAAATATTAAAAAAAAGAAAAACGAACAAACAAGCATACAAACAAACAAACAAAACCTCTTGCTTGATTCACACTTGCCAAGCAGGATTTTCTGGTTTTGCTGGCTGCAAAGGCCAAGGGGTGATGGTATTGCTTTTCTCCCTGTTCAGCACTCAGTTATCTTTGGGCTAGTCCTCCCAGGGCTAGCCCAGTGCCTCTACACACAGGGCCTCAGGCGTATGTTCGCAGCCTCCTGGGGAGTGGCACTTTCCCGAGTTCATGGGTGTGAGCTTGGATCTCCTATGCCCTGCACTCACCCCAATTTCATGGGAGTGAGCTCCGTGTTTCCCATGGATCATGCATACTCCCTGGGTTCACATGCATGGGCTACAATTGTCCCACGGATGGCTCACACTCCACGGGTTCCCAGTGTGGGCCACAGGTCTCTGGTTGTGCAGTTGTCCCCTTCGTGCACAGGCGCCTTTGGCCACAGGTCTCAGGGTTGCTCAGCCATCTGCTGTCATGGGTGGACCTGGCTCCCTCCCTAGAGCCCCGTAGCAGGCCTGCAAGCACTGGGCCCCGGGCCTCAGCAGCCCTGGTCTCCACGCTAATTCCTGGGCTCTTATTGTTCTGAAGTACTCTCCTTACCATCTGATTTTTCAATGTCCACTACAACCTTCAATCTCCAACTTTCAAATATACTGGGTCTCCGCTGGTTGCCCGCTCCGTTTCTCCGCAGATCAGCCAGGTTCCTCTCCCATGTGCACGGGGAAATGGAATCTGCTCCCTCCTAGTGTGCCACCATTGTCCTTCCTCCCATTTTTAACATTTTAATTTTATTCGTATTTTTCTTATTTATCTTCCTTATGTTTGGTTTACTTCATTTTATTTCTCTGTTTAATTGCATTTGTTTGACTGGTTTTCCTTACACTCTCTTTATTGTATTTTAATTTTCCTTCCTTCACTTCATTCATGTACCAATAACACACTATTTATCAGGTACTTTCTATTCTGGTTATCCAAATCATATATCTCTTGTCATATTATTTTTGTTCCAGTGCTATTGTAAATACTTGTTGTTCCATAGAATTGTACATACTACACAGCAACCCTCCAGGATCTTAGCCCACTTCACTTCATTCCTGAGCTTTATTATTGTTATGGTTAACTCTATTCTCTTGCACATTATGCCTACTTTCTATCCTTTACTCTTACTGTATGTCATCATCTAACCTTGCACAAGTGCTCTATTTTCTGGATTCAGTTCACAATCCTCCTCCCCTCTAACAAGAGTCTTATCTCTCTTTCACCTTTCATAAAATGTGGCTAGTTGGGTGAAATATCACAGTTAATGCTATACTTATCCAAAGAATCTCCTATCTCTTCTCTACTTGCTGGTACTTTAAATCCTATCAAATACTCTCCTCTGCCTTAATCCATTTTGCTTACCCCCTGCACTGATCACAAACAAGAATAGGTGGGAGCTGTGAATATCAGTATAGCTGGTGGAGGAGAGAAACCACCAACAAAGGAACCACCAAAAGGTAAAAACCCAAGTACAACAAGAGAGTCAACACAAACAGAAGAAACGTCAAACCTAGAGCATCCAGACAAGTCTCCTTGAACACACCACTGAACCCAACAGAATTCCTACCATAGAAGTTCACCCTACAAAGACAGCTAGCAATATGAAACATCAGGAAGCCCAAAACAAACAAAAAGAGTCACCTAAAATGGGGAGACAAAAAAAAGAACATGCAGTCATAAGGAAGGGAAGACTCCCTACTAAAAGAGCTCAACAAAATGGAGGAAACCAAACTATCAGATATAGAATTCAAAATAATGGTTATAAAGATGCTCAAGAAACTCACAGACAACTACAAGGAACTGAGTGAGAATTACATCAGCATAAAAAAGGAAATAGAAACTATGAACAAAAACTAGGATGAAATGAACAATAAAATCTCAGAAATGAAAAACACGTTAGAAGGAATTACAAGCAGGCTAGAAGAAGCAGAGGATCAAATCAGCAAGCTGGAGGACAAGACAGAAAAAAGCACCCAGACAGAGCAAGAAAAGAAAAAGAGACTCAGAAAGAATGAACAAGTGGTAAGGGAGCTGCAAGACAACATGAAACATAACCATATCCATATAATAAAGATACAAGAAGAAGAAGAAGAAGAAGAAGAAGAAGAAGAAGAAGAAGAAGAAGAAGAAGAAGAAGGGCAAGGGATAGAAAACCTGTTTGAAAAAGTAATGATGGAATATTTCCCTAAGAGAAAAAGTCACACATATCCAGGAAACAAAGAGAGTCCCATTCAAGAGGAACCCAAAGAGGCCCACTTCAAGACACATCATAATTAAAATGGCAAAATTCCAAGACAAAGAGAGAATCTTAGAGGCAGCAAGGGAGAAAAAGGAAGTAACATGCAAGGGAGAAAAAGGAAGTAACATACAAGGGAGCCCCAATTAGGTTAGCAGCTGACTTCTCAATGGAAATGCTCCGAGCCAGAAGAGAATGGCAAGAAGTATTCCAAGTAATGAGAACCAAAGGCCTGCAACCAAGACTACTTTACCCAGCAAGGCTTTCAATCAAGATAGAAGGCCAAATAAGGATCTTCCCAGGCAAAAGAAGTCTAAAGGAATACACCTCTACCAAACCAGTTCTGCAAGAGATACTAAAGGGATTGCTTTAAGGAAAGGAAGGAAAGAGATGGAGAGAGAGACAGGAACACAGGCATGAAATGGCAATGAATAAGCACCTATCAATAATAACCTTAAAAGTAAATGGATTAAATGCTCTGATCAAAAGTCATAGAATAGCTGAATGGAAAGAAAGCATGACCCACACATATGCTGCCTACAAGAGACCCACCTCAGCACAAAAGACTTACACAAACTCAAAGTGAAGGGCTGGAAACAAATTTTCCAAGCAAATGGACAGGGAAAAAAAGCCGGAGTAGCAATACTCATATCAGACAAAATAGACTTCAAAAGAAGAGCCATAAAGAGAGACCCAGAAAGTCATTTCATAATACTCAAGGGAAGAATCCACCAATAAGACATACACATTTTAAATATACATGCACCCAACATAGGAGCACCTAAATACATAAAGAAAATCTTAGAGGACTTCAGGAAACATATTGACAGCAACACAATTATAGTAGGGGATTTTAACACCACACTGTCAAAAATGGATAGATCTTCCAAACAAAATATCAACAAAGATATTGTGGCATTGAACAACACTCTAGAAGAAATGGACTTAACAGATGTATATAGAACCCTTCATCCCAAAGAAACTAAATACACATTCTTTTCAAATGCACATGAAACATTTTCAAAGATAGATCACATGATAGGACACAAAACAAACCTCAACAAATTCAAGAAAATTGAACTCATACTAAGCATTTTCTCCAACCACAAGGGACTGAAACTAGAAATCAACCCCAAGGGGAAAAACCCAAACCCTCAAAATCATGGAGATTGAAAAGCATTCTATTTAACAATGAATGGGTCAACAGTGAGATCAAGGAGAAAATAAAAAAGTTTCTGGAAACAAATGAAAATGAACTCACAACAACCCAAAACTTACGGGACACAGCAAAGGCAGTCCTGAGAGGGAAGTTCCTAGTGATACAGGCCTACCTAAAAAAATACAAACATTTCAAACAAACAACCTAACCCTACGCCTTCAAGAACATGAGGAACAACAACAAAGACAGCCCAGAGCAAGTAGAAGGAAGGAAATAACCAAGATCAGAGCAGAATTAAATGACGTAGAGACTAAAAGCACAATTCTAAGGGTCAATGAATCCAGGAGCTGGTTCTTTCAAAAGATAACCAATATTGACAAGCCTTTAAGCAGGCTCATCAAGAAAAAAAGGGAAATGACCCAAATAAACACAATCAGAAATGAATGAGGAGAGACTACAAGTAATACCACAGAAATACAAAGGATTGTAAGAAATTACTATGAAGAACTGTATGTCAAGAAATTTGAAAACCTAGGTGAAATGGACAAGTTTCTAGAAAAATATAATCTTCCAAAACTCAATGAAGAAGCAGAACAATAACAGCAGACCAATAACAGCAGATGAAATTGAAGCAGTAATCAAAAAACTCCCGACACACAAAAGCCTTGAACTGGATGGTTTCACAGGAGAATTTTACAAAGCATTTAAGGAAGAGCTAACCCCTATCCTTCACAGACTATTCAAAAAAATCCAAAATGATGGAAGACTCCCAAACTCTTTTTTTATGAAGCCAGCATCATCCTTATCCCAAAACCAGATAAAGACACAACAAAGAAAGAAAACTTCAGGCCAATATCACTGATGAACATAGATACTAAAATCCTCAACAAAATATTGGAAAACTGCATCCAACAATACATCAAAAAGATCATACACCATGATGAAGTGGGATTCATCCCAGGGATGCAAGAATGGTACAATATTCGCAAATCAATAAATGTCATCACAGAAAAAAAGCAGAGACAAAAATCACATGATCATATCAATAGATGCAGAAAAAGCACTTGATATAGTACAGCACCCATTTATGATCAAAACACTCAGCAAAGTGGGAGTAGAGGGAGCATTTCCCAACATAATAAAGACCATATATGAGAGACCTACAGCCAACATCATACTCAGTGGGAAAAAAAGTAAAATCTTTCCCACTAAGATCAGGAACAAGATAAGGTCATCAACTTTCACCACTTCTATTCAACGTACTATTGGAAGTCCTAGCCATAGCAATCAGACAAGAAAAGGAAATAAAAGGCATCCAAATTGGAAAAGAGGAAACAAAATGTCATTGTTTGCAGGTGACATGATAGTGTACCTAGAAAATCCTATAGACTCCACAAAAAAACTGCTCGACTTAATAAATAAATTTGGCAAAATAGCAAGATACAAAGTCAACATACAGAAATCAAAGGCATTTTTGTATACCAACAGTGAAACATCAGAAACAGAAATCAGGAGAAGAATCCCATTTGATATAGCAACCGGAATAAACCTAACCAAGGAGGTAAAATACTAGGAATAAACCTAACCAAGGAGGTAAAAGACCTGTACTCAGAAAACTATACAACATTGAAGAAAGAAATTAAGGAAGACACAAACAAATGGAAATATATACTGTGTTCATGGATCATAAGAATTAACATCATCAAAATGTCCATACCACCCAAAGCAATTTATAGAGTCAATGCAATATCTATTAAAGTACCCATGGCATTTTTCACAGATAGAGAACAAACACTTCAAAAATTTATATGAAACCATCAATGACCCTGAATAGTTGCAGCAATTTTGAGAAAGAAGAGCAAAGTAGGAGGTATCACAATTCCTGACACCAAACTGTATTACAAGGCCACTGAAATCAAAACAGCCTGGTACTGGCATAAAAATAGACACATAGACTAATGGAACAGAACAGAGAGCCCAGAAATAAACCCAAGTCTCTATGGTCAATTAATATTCGACAAAGCGGACAGCATCATAAAATGGAGTAAAAATAGCCTATTCAACAAATGGTGTTGGGAGATCTGGACAGCTACATGCAGAAAAATGAAACTCGCTCAACAACTTACACCATACACAAAAATAAATTCAAGGTGGATAAAAGAGTGAAATATAAGTTGTGACACCATTAAAGTCTTAGGGGAGAACATTGGCAGGAAAATCCATGATATTCCATATAGCAATATTTTCACTGATACGTCCCCTAGAGGAAGGGACATAAAGGAAAGAATAAACAAATGGATCTCATCAAAATCAAAAGCTTCTGCATGGATAAAGAAAACAGCATTAAAATGAAAAGAGAATCAACTATTTGGGAAATGATACTTTGGATATTTGCCAATGATACCTCAGACAAGGGTTTGATCTCCAAAATATATAAAGAACTCACACCATACCACTCTAAGAAGACAAGCAACCCAATTGAAAAATAGGCTAAGGACTTGAATAGACAATTCTCCAAAGATGACATACAGAGGGTCCAGAGTCATATGAAAAGATGCTCAGCATCACTAGCCATCAGAGAGATGCAAATTAAAACCACAATGAGATACCACCTCACACTGCTGAGAATGGCCATCATAAACAAAGCAACAAACAACAAGTGTTGGAGCGGTTGTGGAGAAAAGGGGATTGTGCACTCTTGGTGGGAATACAGACTGGTGCAGCCACTGTGGAAAACAGTATGGAATTTCCTCAGAAAACTAAAAATTGAACTGCCTTTTGACCCTGCAATTCCACTCCTAGTATTATATCCTAAGAACCTTGAAACACCAATCCATAAGAACCTATGCACCCCAATGTTCATAGCAGTACAATTTACAATAGCCAAGTGCTGGAAGCAACCTAAGTGCCCATCAGTAATTGAATGGATAAAAAAACTATGGTACATTTACAGAATTTAATTCTATGCAGCAGAGAGAAAGGAGCTTATACCCTTTGCAACAGCATGGATGGAACTGGAGAGCATTATGCTAAGTGCAATGAACCAGGCAGTGAAAGACAAATACCACATGATCTCACCTTTAACTCAAACCTAATCAACAAAATGAACAAGCCAGCAAAATATAACCAAAGACATTGAAATTGAGAACAGGCTGACAGTGACCAGAGGGGAGAGGGGAGGGGATAATGGGAGAAAAGGGTGAAGGGTTTACAGGAACAATTATAAAAGACACATGGACAATAGCAAGACAGGGGTGGAAACAGGGGAAGGAGGTGGGGAGGAGTGGCAGGAAAAGGCAGAAAACTGTACTTGAACAATAAAAAATGTTTAAAATAAAAAGAATAAATGTAATAACAAAAGCTCTTAGAAATTAAAAATATTTACACAGTCTTCGTGCTGATTAATGTTGGACATTTTCAGAGTAAGCAAAACAGCCTGTCCACTTTCCACCGTCACCTGTGAAAGCCTAAGCCAGCTGTCTAGGTACGAACTCAGGCTGTGTCCAGCCAGAGAGCCATCTCCCTTTGTCTCATAACCATGTCCACCAACGAGAATGCTAATTTGCCAGCTGCCTGCCTTAATAGATTTAAGAACAAGGGGAAAGTTAGTACAGAAATGAGGAATTCCCAAAGAGAAGCTAACATGAGGATGAGAAAAGCCAAGAAGTATAAACAGGTGCTGAAAAGAAGACATGTAAGCTTCTTCCCTGATGATGCTACTTTTCCACTGCAGGAAAACCACAACAACCAGGGTACTATAAATTGGTCTGTTGAGGACATTGTCAAAAGCACAAACAGTAACAATTTGGAAAGCCAGATCCAAGCTACTCAGGCTGCAAGGAAACTGCTTTCTAGGGGAAAACAGCCAGGCATAGACAACATAATCTGGGCTGGTTTGATTCCAAAATTTGTGTCCTTCTTGGACAGAACTGATTGTAGTCCCATTCAGTTTGAATCTGCCTGGGCCCTCACTAACATTGCTTCCAGGACATTGAAACAAACCAAGACCAACAGATGGAGGTGCTATCCCAGCGTTCATTCCTCTGTTGGCATCTCCGCATGCTCAAATCAGTAAACAAGCCTTACTGGCTCTAGGAAACATCACAGGTGATGGTTCAGTTTTTCAAGACTTGATTATCTAGTATGGTGCAGTTAATCCACTGTTGGCTCTTCTTGCAGTTCCTGATATGTCATCTTTAGCATGTGGTTATTTATGTAATCTTACCTGTATACTTTCAAACCTTTGTCGCAACAAGTATCCTGCACCTTCATTAGAGACTGTTGAGCAGATTCTTCCTACTTCAGTTCATCTCCTGAATCATGATGACCCAGACGTATTAGCATATAGCAACTGGGCCATTTCCTACCTTACTGATAGTGCAAATGAATGTATTGAAATGGTTGTGAAAACAGGAACTGTGCCCCAACTTGAGAAGCTCCTAGGAGCTACTAAATTCCCAATTGTGACTCCTGTTCCGTGAGCCATAGGAAATATCATCACTGGGGCAGATGAACATTCTTAGGTTGTAATAGATGCAGGAGCACTTGCCATCTTTCCAAGCCTGCTAAAAAACTCTAAGGCTAATATTCAGAAGGAAGCCGCATGGACAATGTCAAACATCATAGTTGCCCACCAGGACCAGATACAGCAAGCTGTGAATCATGGATTAGTCCCATTCCTCGTTGTTGTTCTCTCTAAGGCAGACTTTAAGACACAAAAGGAAGCTGTTTGGCCTGTGACCAACAATACAAGTGGTGGAACAGTTGAACAGATTGTATACCTTATTCACTGTGGCATAATGGAGCCATTGGTGAACATCTTAACTGTGAAAGATACCAAAATTATTCTGGTTTTTCTGGATGCCATTTCAAATATCTTCCAGGCTGCTGAGAAACTAGGTGAAACTGAGAAATTTAGTATAATGATCAAAGAATGTGGAGATTTGGGCAAAATTGAAGCTCTACAAAATGGTGAAGATGAATCTGTATACAAAGCTTCATTAAACTTGACTGAGAAGTATTTCTCTGTAGAGGAAGAGGAAGATCAAAATGTTGTGCCAGAAACTACCTCTGACAGCTATATATTCCAAGGTCAGGATGGCACTACTGGTACCTTTACTTTTAGATTGTACAGCTAAGGCATAAAATGTTGGTTTTTTGTGTGCTATGTTTGGTATAAGTTTGTCTTACTGTTTCTGTACTAAGAACTTTTTTAAATGTGGTTTGTTTTTGTAGCACTTTTTGCAATGAAACTATACTTGAGCAGTTCCAAACTGTCCATGCTGTATGAAACTTCTCCTGTCAATGGGTTTCTTATTTCTATGCAGAATTTCATATCTTACAGTGTCCCGTAAATAAAGATTAAGTTCCACCATAAAAAAAGAAATTAAAAATATTTTTTGCTAAATAAAAATTTAAGGATGAAAAATAAAGAAATCTCCCATAATGCTATGAGAATGTAATATAAAAGGAAAATAATTTATTGTATTTTATCAAATGAAAAATTTTTAATTACTACAGTCTATCAACAAATATATAATTTTGAGATGTTATATCTTCAAAACATTCTTATTTTAAAATAATTTTAGACTTATGGAAAAATTGCCAAAGTAGTACAGAGTTACCACATACTATTGCCCCCATTTCCCCTAATGGTAACATCTTATATAACCATGGTACAACAATCAAATCCAAAACATTAGCAATGATACTATAGTCTAATTGAGGCAGGAGATAGAAGGAGGAAACTCCGGAGGTGCCCCAACGCTAAGATAAAGGACATCCATACAAGACAGAGACCCTGTTCTAAGACTGATTGTTCCTGCTTCCTGGAAAAGCGCTGAATCATGGTGACTCATGAATGCACCCTCGCAGAAGATGCTACATGACCCCTGATTCATTATAATAGCATTATAATAAATTAACATTGTGTGACCCCCTTCTCCGGTGGCCAATCAAGGAAAATCATGGGAGACCACATGCACAGTAGCTTTAAATACAACTACTTGTCACATGTGAAATAAAAGGCCACCAAAACTAGCCAGGAGAGATCCTCCCTATAAGAACAGAATCCCTCCAGCCCATGAGGTCAGTCTCTGCTCAGAGTTGGCCCACTCCCATGTTCTGTGGAGTGTACTATTGCTTAATAAATCTGCTTTCTCTTTATGCTACAAACTCTGTGTGTTCAGTTCAATTCTTTGTCCATGATCACTAAGAACCTGGTTACCTGTGCCCATCTGTGATATAATGATACTAGACTATTAATTAAAACTACAGACCTTGTTTGAATTTCACTGATATTTTTCACTAACATGCTTCTTCTGTTTCAGTATCCCACATTGCATTTAGTTTTTATATGTCTTCAGTTTCCTCTAATGTATAACAGTCCCTCAGTCTTCCTTGTTTTTCATAGCCTTTACATTTTTTAAGCATACTGATTTGTTATTGTGTAGCATGTCATTCAGTTTTGGTTTGTCTGATGTTTTCTCATTATAAAGTTATGCATTTTTGGCAATAATTCTACAAAAGTGATATCCTGCCCATCTCAGTGCACCATATTGGGGGTATATGTGTTGACATGTTTTCTTCTTTGTGAATATTGACCTTGATCACTTGGTCAAGGTGGTATCTGTAAAATGTCTCCACAGGGAAATTACTGGTTTTCCTCTTGTAATAAACTTCCTGGGAAGATATTTTGAGACTAGATGCAACATCCTTTGATTGCTCATTTCTATTGGTTATCAGTTCCTTAACATTCCCAAAGGGTGTTTAGAGTCTCTAGGTAATGACTCTAATAACAACAAAGGATCTACCTTGTAAATATCCATATCATAATTTTAATTATTCCCCAGTTTCCCCCTTAGTTCTTTCCTAATGAGATTTACACTGATGATATCTGAGCCATTGAACTCCAGGATGAGATGACCACCACCCAGGACACAGCTAAAGACCACCTCCTTGGCAAATATGCTTTCCCGTACAGTTGGTTCTCTTTTTATTTTAATACTGTTTTCTTTAGCCATGCAGAATCTCCAAAATATATAAAGAACTTACACGACGCCACTCTAAGAAGACAAGGAACCCAATTAAAAAATGGGCAAAAGACTTGAACAGACACTTCTCCAAGGAGGACATACAGAAGATCCAGAAACACATGAAAAGATGCTCAGTATTGCTTGCTATCAGAGAGATGCAAATTAAAACCATAATGAGATACCACTTCACACCAGTCAGAATGGCCATGATAAACAAAGCAACAAACAAGTGTTGGAGAGGGTGTGGAGAAAAGGGGACCCTAGTGCACTGTTGGTGGGATTGCAGACTGGTGCAACCACTATGGGAAGCAGTAAGGAATTTTCTAAGAAAACCAAAAATGGACCTACCTTTTGACCCAGAAGTTCCATTGCTAGGATTATATCCTAGGAACCCTGAAACACCAATCTAAAAGAACCTATGCACCCCAATGTTCATAGCAGCACAATTTACAATAGCCAAGTGTTGGAAGCAACCTAGGTGCCCATCAGTAAATGAATGGATCAAAAAACTATGGTACATTTACACAATGGAATTCTGTGCAGCAGAAAGAAAGAAGGAGCTCCCACCCTTTGCAACAGCATGGATGGAACTGGAGAGCATTATGCTAAGCGAAATAAGCCAGGAGGTAAAAGACAAATACCATATGATCTCACCTTTAATGGGAACCTAATGAACAGAACAAACAAACAAGCATAATATAACCAAAGACACTGAAAGTGAGAACAAGAGAGGAGAGAGATAGGAATTTCAAGGGGAAAGGGGAAGGGTTTATAGCAACAAGTATGAAAGACACATGGACAAAAGCTAGCAGGGGTGGAAATAGGAGGGAGCTGGGGAGGGCTGGGGCAGTGGGTTGGGATGGTAGTCGAAGACATTAAACTGTACAAGAACAACAATTAAAATTAAAATAAATAAATAAATAAAAAAGACCACCTCTTGGGGCACCGCTTAAGACCACCACCCAGGACAAGAATGCTGAAGTTGTTTTTTTCTAATCCAATTAACATTTCCCTGAATTTCAACCCCCCTCACCATACCTTGTTTATTCCCTGCTATAAAAACCTTGGCCTGGAAAGAAAAGACAAGATGATCTGTTAGGACATGAACCCACCATCTTTTCAGATCGCTGGCCATCTGAATAAAGTGCCCATAAAAATTCAATCCCTGTCTCTGCTTACTGGGTTTGGTAGTGACAGGCAGCCTGAACTCCGGTGTCTTTTCCAATTTCAATAGGAAACTAATATACTGCCTCAAAAAGTTATTTACACTTCTTTTATTTGCCAATAATGTATATTTGAGTGATATAAAACTTGAAAGATAAATTAAGTGATATGTTATAAAAATGCCTGAATTTTTCAATTTGTGCCTTCCATGGCATTTACAGAGATGATATGTCTTTGTTAATTCTAGAAAATAAAATTGAATAATTGTATAAGAGTAAACCAGGTGCCAAAAATATTTATCTATTCACACAGTAAATTCCCTAGACTCCATGACCTATATTATTTCAAGCTAACAGTAATTGACTAGAGCAGGTCGTTAGGTAAATACACATCAACAAATTCTGCTTTTGTGTAATTAAACGTGAAGAGAATAAATGGGGCATTTGGGTCTGTATTTCTTATATCAAATGATAATGTTATAATATTATTGGCACATAAACCAATATGCATGAGACATTACCATTTTTATGCCTAGCTGTTTGAAATAATTTCTGAGCAACTATGAATAGTAGTCTAATGATTTTATTTTATTTCTTTAGAGAAAAAGCAGTGGAAAGAACACACAGGAAATGAAAAGATACCTGCTTTTGTTTTTATTTTTGATTGTCCCAGGGACTTTATATTAATTAATTAGAAGTTTTTCCAAAATACACTGTCCTAACACTTTCTAAAACAGTGACATTCCAGATAACAAAAAGTTTCCAGCATCTACTGCTGATCTACATGGAATGTGTATGTGCGTATATATATACATACGGTATTTTTAAGACTATAAGATGCTGTTTATTTCACCACAGTTTTTGCTTCAAAATTTTTTCCCTATTTTCCTCTTCTAAAACCTAGGTGCATCTATTTTTTGGACCATAAGAAAGTATCTTATAGTCTGAAAAATACGGTATATATATGTTTCTTTGTATTGCTATCATATGGACCTCTTATTAGTTTCTTCCAAATGCCTACAGAAGGTAAACCTTCTTATATTATTTGGTCTCTCAACATATGGAGGTCTAGAATTATTTGATGGCCTTTATTTTCCAAAAAAATTGTTATGTTTTTATATCAAAATAATTTGGGTTTGTTATTGTCATCGTTTTATTTTTTGACACTTTAGGTGAAGACAGAGAGTAGATTATTTAGCACCCTAGATCAGTCCCTCCCTCACCCCCCATTTTCTCTCTTTGCTGGTCAAGCTGAGGGCACCAGTTTTAGTTAGACATCTTCCTCTCCCCAGGCTATGCCTCTGTCCATACTTCCCATAACTTTTCACTCAGTGGCTGACCAACCAGGTGGTGTTGTCAGGATGAAAGAAGAAGCCATGGAGAAACTGTGACTTGGGCTACACCTCAGCCATCATGAGGCAAGCCAGTCTTATGCATAGGAGGTGGCCAATGTGGTATAATTACCTAAATGCTGGGAAGAAACTTGCTTCTAAAACCATCTTCCCTTCTCTCAATTTCACAGCTAGTTTCCTTTGTTTCATTCAAATAGGTAGCTTTCTCCCTCCCTGTTAAAATACAGATATTTTTTAAAAAGTAATACTTTGAGGATTAGCAAGCATTTATTTCATAGTATGGATGAGTTACCAGATTCCTTTCTGAGAGTAGATTTTGATGGAGAAAGGGAACAGAAAGACTTTGATGGCTAAGGAATAGGAGACATTTATGAAAGGAAAATAATTCAGAAAGGGCAAGCTATTCACAGGGAATCAACATGTCATAGGTTATCCTAAAATAAGCCTTTTGTTCAAAGTATGATATATCTATTCTTTATCCTTCCTCATCTGTGAATCTGGGATGCTAATTCTCCACCCACCAGGGTCACCCTCTCGTGAGGTACTTCCAATCCTGTAATCTTCCCCCCACCCACCCAGTAAGGACAAAACCTAGCAGTAACTCTGCCAAAACCAATGATCACTCTCATTACAACTTGGGGATGTTGTAGGTGCTGATAGGGGAACTTCAGAGTTAAAGCTGTTAGCTTCAGCCATAGTTGACAGGCTTAAGTGATTAATGCTTTGGAAAGCTATTATATTATTCCAAGAATTAGAATGCCTAACCTAAGTGACTTCAGGAGGTCTTGTGCCTTAGGGGGTCTGCAAGCTGAGCCATTGTGTTCCAGGAAGGGAACTTCCCTGACTCAGATAAAGAATTGTTGATCAACAGATTTAAAAAGTACCAGGAAAATTGCTGCCAGAGTTCAACTCTTATCCAATTAGTCTTTCCCCCAAACCTCTTACCTACCCTTTCTTCTCCTTATAAAAAGGTCAGCTTGAAATAAGATGTTTAAAATGGTCTTTGAGGGTACACCATCTTCTCAGATCACCAGCATCTGAATAAAGTGTCCATAAAGTTCAATCCTTGTCTCTACCTATTGGTTTGGGTAGTGACAAGCAGCACAAATGCCAACTTTTCTGGTTTCAGTGCCTGCCTTGCTCTAAAGAAAACAGGTTGAAGAAATATTTCAAGAGCTTCCACTAATATTAAAATATATTAAATATGTTTAAATATTATGTTAATATATTACACCATATGTAAAGATATGTTAAAATGTTAAAAAACAAATCACATCACTCTATACTGCCTAGGATGGCTATAATGAATAACAAGTGTTGGTGAGGATGTGGAGAAAGTAGAACCCTCATACAGTGCCGATAGGGCTATATAATAGTATAGCCATTTGGAAAACAATCTGGCAATTCCTCAAATGATTGAATATAAAGTTACCATGTAACCTAACAATTTTACTCTGAGGTATATACAAAAAAGAAGTGAAAACATATATTCACACAAAAATTTTGTGCATAAATTTTCATAACAGACTCATAATTACAAAAAAGTGGACTAAACCCAAATGTCCATCAGATGGTGACTGGATTAAAAAAAGGTTAGTATATCCATTATTTAGCAATAAAAAGGCAGGACATTCTGATGCACACTACAACATGGATGAAGCTTGAGGACATTATGCTAAGTGAAAGAAGCCTACCACAAAGGACCACATATTGTATGACATGAAATGTCCAGAATAGGCAAACTCTATAGAGACAAAGAGCAAGAGTAGTTGCCTAGGAGTGTGGGAGGAGAAAGTGACTGCTGATAGGTGTGGGGTTTCTTTACAAAGATGATGAAAATATTCTAAAAGTGATTGTGATGACGGCTGTCCAACTTTAAAAACTGTTGAATTGTATGTTTTAAATGAGTGAATTGTATGGGATATGAATTATATCTCAATAAAGCTATTACAAGAACAAAAGAGTAACATGACCACAGAGGCCAAAATCTCTCCATACACCATGTCAAGGAGTTCGCAATCTATTTAATTCTCACTGGAGCTCAGTCAAGTCAGAGATGCTGGGTCCTGATACCCATCTTCTCCCCCCACCAGGACCCCAGTATTCGAGAGAATCTCAGCAATCCAAGTGGCATCTAAACCAGGGTTCTGGGAACCATTCCCACTCCAACCCTTCCAAATACCATGGACTGCTGATTTTATGGTTGTTGATGTTCAACTTGCAAGGTTTTTGTGAAAGAAAACAAATTTTTATTTAGAGTGGGTACATCTTATAAACTATATATATGTATTTAATATATTTGTATTATATATAATATGTGTAAGAGACTCAGCCACATCAGTATAAGAATGAGTCTGCTAGTTACACACAAATATGTGTTAAGCTTTTTACTAAGTGCTAGACCCTGTACTTACAAGAACAAGTCAAGAATAAGACAACATGAGCAGTTGTGATAATTGTTCAGATCTTAAACAGTGACAATTCTCCCTCTTTCCCACAACAAACCTAATACCACAACCAACTTCTCCTTTGGAACCTACCTTTGTGAAGAAAGTAAGCCTAGTTTTAGAGGCCAGATCTCTCTTTGACAAGAGAAGAAGATGAAACCCAGTGAAGGACGGTGACTTGCCCAAGGTCACACAGGGTGATGCCACTGAGCCAGCAACTCCCTTGAATTGACTGTGAGGCTCCTGAAATCATGTGAATGTCCCTCTCTCTGACCAATGGAAGATGCTCAGAAACACTCTGTGTTGTTGTCATTGACTTTTCTTTCTAATTAATGTAATGAACATTGTGCATCCACCTCCCAACCCTACACTAGTATGTCGCTGAAAGCTTGTGTTCCTCATGCTCCTCCACACCCCTCCTCCAGGTTGTGCCTTCACAAACAAGTCATCACACCTGAACTGCAATTTTGTCATCCCCTTGCTATAAGAAAGAGTTTGTTCAGATATAAATATGTATAGCTAAAGTGATTTTGGAATGTTCTAAAGAGAGGTGTGTTAAGGAAGAGGAAATCTTATATACTTGTATGTGCTCCCCACATTGCCCAATAAGGAGTTTCTGCAGAATAGTTCTTAGTAACCATGTGTAAGGCACTGGGATCCAGCAGAAATGGCATGAGTTGCAAAACCAGACAAGTAGAGAGGTAGGAAGATGGGGACGATGTAGGTGGGAGCTGAGTGGAGCATTGGAGGACAGCTTGGTCAGTGGTAACAACCAAACAGCTCCCTTGCCTCAGAGAGCAGGGAGGTCCCAGAACTGTGCCATGAGAGACCTGGATGAGTAGTCTCTGGGAGGATAAAAAGGCAGTAAGTGACACACAGCTAGCGCCAAACCCCAGCTAGAGCAGCAATCATCAGCTGGACCATTACCAGAGAAATTGAGGAGCCAGGTGACACCTGGAACTGGGAGAAAAGATGGGTCATGACTGGCCATGACCCAGATAGACTCTGGACCAGTCAGAGAGTTGGACTGTGTGGAAAACTGGGTGCTTGTTAGGAGCAGCTGGTGGCACCCAAGGGGATTTTTCTCAAAAAAAGAACTGAGCTGCCCTGCAGGCACCACATGTGCACAGTGGCCAGGACAGCAAACAGGGAGGAGTGTAGATGCAATTTGCTTCTTCTCAGGGTGCCTCATGGATTTATCAAAGGAGGAAAGCAGGGGCTTCGAGAGGCAGCAGCACTCATAGAGACTTTTCAAGAGGGGAACAGGCAGAACCTCGTGCACATGTGCAGCAGCCAGGCCAACAAAGAAGGAGGAGGGTAGGTGTGATTTGGTCCCAATCAAGACTGATCAAAGAGGTGCAAAACCAGGTGGATTATCAGTGCCAGCCTGGTACAAATGTGCAGAGTGGACAGTGCAGGCCATACAGAGCTCCGAGGGCATGGGCTGGAAACTGGGCACCTGTGATTGTTGTAGCCCAGACTGAGTCCCCATCCTTGCAGAGCCACAGGAAAGGACAAAAAAAAAAAAAAAAAAAAAAAAAAAAAAAAAAAACAGAGCCCAGTACCCTCTGCCTGCAGGATCCAGAAAGACCTACAAAACTGGCTTGGCAGGTTTAAAATCAGCAGGAGACCTTGATACAGAACAGAGCCAAGGGGGAGTGTATGATATACTATTACTGAAAAGACTCCCCACTAGGTTCACTATGCCCGCTGCCAGAGGAAAGTCTAAAGCTATACAGACTTAAAGTAGTGACCCAATGTCTTCATTAAAATATTAAAGTCTTTTAGGATACCCACAGATGCACACAGTCCTTCCTTCTCCCTTTGCCCTAATCTGGGGTCCCGCATCTCAGGAAAAGAAGCAGAAGTCCATGATTCGGGCTCCTGGCACCATCTGCTGTGTTGCCACCATGATCTCCAGCTAATCCAAAACCATGTGGCACCTTCTCATGGCCCACCAGCAAGAGTCCTTTCACCTATTTTCTTCCAGGCAAAATCTCTCCTGCTTCCTAAGCCATGTGGCAAAAGGGAGCACCCCAACGCTATGTGCTCTTCACTCTCACCAATGCTGTGGGGGTCCCCACCCTGCCAAAGCCACGTGATTCTCTCTCCAATGGCTGCCATGTCTGGGTTTAAACACCCAAGCCAATCTTCCTCTGCAGTCCCATTTCTGACTCCTCCTACAATTGGTTACATCTGCCAGCACTCCCATATCCTTCCAGCTTTACTGGGCTGCCATAGTAAGTCTGAGCAGGTGTGGCCCCATGGCATGGAGCCAATCATCTCCAAGCTCTCATGCAGGCACTGTAACCAGGGGGAGTTGCCTCCCACTTACATCCTGGGTGGAAGTCACTTCCATCCCCCTGGCTCAAAGCATGGCCACAACTTATTTAATGTATCTATGGAGCCAATTAAAGGTTATAGATATGTTAAATGGCCATGCCAGAGGTTAGCTGCAAAGCTGTTGCTATGCAAAACAGCTCTCAATGGCCCTGCTCCATGTGTCCCTTCTCCTAATTCAAACCTGTAGTGGGGAGGGATGAGAACATCCTATACATATTTTTCTAGTATTTCCTGGACATCTTTAGTTCTGGACCCCATTCCAAATCCCTATTTGGGGCCCCCCTCTTGGCTGCACCCTGTTACAACTTTTTTTTTTTTTTCCTTTCAAGAGTAAGACATTAAGACCTAAAGCTGAAAGAAAACCAGAGACAGATCCAGAAAGAAGTCAGAAGGTGAACACCAACAGCTGAGACAAATTTCATGTTGCTATCCTTCAGAACTTGCAGAGGTTTCTTTTATTTCTCTTCTTTCTGTTTATTTCATTTTGTTTTGTTTGTTTTTATTGTTTGATTTGTTTTTTATTCTACTTTTCAAATTGCATTTTAGTAGTTCTTCTTTCACTTCACTTGTATTCCAAATAACACACTACTCTTGGTCTTTTATTTTTATTCTGTTTATTCAGACTATACATTTCTTATCACACTACTGTTATTCCAAACCCCACACAGCACCCTTCCTTGGTCTTAATCCATTTTGCCATCTTTCTGAGTTTTAGCAGTCATAACTATAACTGTTATAGTTAACTTTATTTTCTGTCACACTATCCTTTACTCTCACTATTTCTTTTCTCACTAAATAAGCACTCTTCTTTCTTAAGCTAACTCACATTTGTTTTCCCTTCTAATGAGAGTCTTTATTTCTTTTTCACCTTTCATAAACAGTGGTTAGTTGGGTGAAGAATCACAGTTATTACCATACTTCTACATAGGAACTTCTATTTGTTCACTACTTGTTTATACTTTAAATCACATAGAATACTACCCCTGACCCTCTGTCTTACTCCACTTCACCTTCACCCTGCCCCTGATCACTTGAGCGAGGAATTTTATTTCATTGTGTTCTCTCTCTTTTTTTTTTCTTTTCCCCCCTCTCAACCTGGGCTTTACTTCTTACTCTTATTAGTTTGCTTCCCCCATCCTGTCAAAATCATTTCACTTTACTGTAGACATTTCATATTCACTTTTCTCTTTTCCACAATATTCTTATTCCCATTCCACCTTTATTAAACATCAATAAGCTATCATCACTATAGACCCTGCTGTAGTTTTTCTGCAATTTTGCTCTCATTGGTCCAGTACATTTTCATTTTTACTTCAAAACTCATAGTATACTCTTTCCTCTTCTTATCCCATTGTTCTCACCACCCTTTCACGTTTTACTTAGATTGTAAATTTTGTTCTCTCCCTTTCTTTGCCTCGGTTGTATCCCAACTCTTATCAATTCTTCTCCCTAATACCACACGACATTTTCCCCTCTTTTAGTCACTTCACATTCCCTTTTTCATAGCTTATAGTATCCACAATCTCTCTTCACCTTTATTAACATTTGTTCAATTATGGTTGAGACTGCTGATGTGGTAAGGGGGTTCTTTTTGCTGGCATAGATTTGGTTGTCTAGTAATATTGCTTTATTAACTGATACCTGTACAAAAGCATACAAGACTAGGTGGGACTTGTGACTACCAGTAAACCCAATGGAGAGGAGAACCCACCTACAAAGGAGCCACAAACAGGTACAACCCAATGACAATAAGAGAGCCCACACAAATGGAAGAAAGGGCAACTGTAGAGTATCCAGGAAAGGAGATCAAAGAGACAACATCACTGAGTCCCCTAGAATCCCTGCCACAGAAGTTCATTCTACAAAGTCAAAGCAGAGCATCAGGAATCGTAGAAACAAACCAAAGAGTCACCTACAATGAGGAGACAAAGAAAAAAACACAGTAGAAAGGAATGGAAGATTCCCCAGTGAAAGGGATCAATGAAATAGAGGCAAGCAAACTATCAGATATAGAATTCAAAAGAATGGTTATAAGGATGCCCAAGCTACTCACTGACAACTACAAGGAACTGAGTGGGAACTACAACAGAATGAAAAAGGAAATAGAAACTATACAGAAGAACCAGGAAGAAATGAGCAATACAATATCTGAAATAAAAAAATACACTAGAAGGAATTACAAGCAGGCTGGATGAAGCAGAGGACAGAATTAGTGAGCTGTAAGACAAGGTAGAGAGACATACCTAGGTAGAGCAGCTGCACCCAAAAAGACTCAAACAATATAAAGATAGCTTAAGGGAACTGCAGGACAACAAGAAGCACAACAACTTTTGGATCATAGCAATACCAGAAGGAGGAGAAAAGGAGCAAGGGATAGAAACTGTGTTTGAAAAAATAATGGTGAAAAACGCCCCTAACCTGGAGAGGGGAAAAGCCACACTCGTTCAGGAAGCACAGAGGGTCCCAATCAAGATGAACCCAAACAGGCCCACTCCAAGATATATCATAATTAAAATGACAAATTTCAAAGACAAAGAGAGAATCCTACAGTCAGCAAAGGAGAAACAGGATGTGACATACAAAGGAGCTCCGATAAGGCTAGCAGCTGACTTCTCAATAGATACTGCAAGCCAGAATGGTATGGCAAGAAATATTTCAAGGAACAAAAAGCAAAGACCTGCAACCAAGACTACCCTACCCAGCAAGGCTCTCAATTAAAATGGAAGGCTAAATAGGTAGTTTCTCAGACAAAAGAAGGCCAAAAGAATACACGTCCACCAAACTAGCATTGGAAGATATACTAAAGGGACTGCTTTAAGAAGACAAATAAAAAGAGTAAAAGAGAGAGGAACACAAGTACAAAGCAGAAAAAATAATAGGTACTTAAAATAATAACCATGAATGTAATGGTTTAAATGCTCCAATCAAAAGACATAGGGTAGCTGAATGGATAAGAAAACATGACCACACTTGTGCTGCCTACAAGAGACCCACCTCAGAACAAAAGACTGAAAATGAAGGGTGGAAAAAATATTCAAAGAAAATGGACAGGGGAAAAAAGCTGGTGTAGCAATACTTATATCTGACAAAATAGACTTCAAAACAAAGACCATAAAAAGAAACCCAGAAGGCCACTTCATAATACTCAAGAGAAGAATCCACCAAGAAGACAAAAACATTATAAACATACAGGCACCCAACATAGAAGAACCTAAATATATAAGGAAAATCTTGGAGGACTTCAAGAAAGAGACAGACAGCAACATACTTACAATGTAGGAGTTTAACACCCCACTACCGATAATGGATAGATCTTTCAACAAAATATCAACAAGGGTATTGAGGCCTTGAACAGTGCCCTAGAACAAATGGACCTAACTGGTATTAGATCCTTTCATACCAAAGAAGCAAAATACACATTATTTTCAAATGCACATGGAACATTTTCAAAGATAGACCACATGATAGGACACAAAAGAAGCCTCAACAAATTCAAGAAAATTGAAATCATATCAAACATTTTCTTGGACCAGAAAGGGCTTGAAACTAGAAACCAACTGCAAGGAAAAAAAACTCAAAAACCATTCAAATTCATGGAGTCTGAATAGCATGCTACTATACAATGAACAGGTGAATAATGAGATCAAGGAAGTATAAGTATAGGAGACCATTCTGCATGGCATGGGCCCAACTCCCACTCGGATATGCACAGAACCCACACCCATGGATAGGTTCTCTCATGGGAAATCAGGCTTGCAATATGCCTAGGCTACTTTGAGTCTTTCTTTTACTAAAAAAAACTCCCTCACCGATTTGCAGCAAACATTTACTGCAAAGTAACTTCCTAAAATCCATGCTAAACCTCCCAAGGAAACCATCTCAACCACTCAACCATCTCAACCACTTTTGCCTTTTCATTTGCAGATATCACTCTTCTGTGATGTGATTACTGGCATCCTCTCCTTTGTTTTCTGTGTAAGGTAACCACCTAAAGCAAACCTGTACATAGTTAATGAGAACCTTCAAGTAATGTGCCCAGTAAGACAATAAAAGCTTATCAAAGTGAGGGCCGAGGCTTTCTCTCCCCTTGAGAGAGAAGCCACTCACCCTTTTTTTCACAGGATTCAGTAGTCCGTGTGAATTTCTTTTGTTTCAGCTACAACACCATGGACCCCACGAGCCAGGGTCCATGACAAGGAAGAACACAAAAACTTTCTGGAAACAAATGAAAATAAACACAAAGGTCCAAAACCTATGGGACACAGTGAAGGCAGTCCTGAGAGGAAAGTTCATAGCAATATAGGCCTACCTAAAAAAGACAGAAACATTTCAAATAAGCAACCAAACACTACACCTACAAGAACTGGGGGAACACAACAAACAAAGCCCACAGCAAATAGAAGGAAAGTATAACCAAGATCAGAGCAGAATTAAATGACTTAGAGACTAAAATAAAAATTCAAAGGATCAATAAATCCAGGATCTGATTTCTTGGAGAGATAAACAAAATTGACAAACCTTTAACCAGACTCATCAAGAAAAAAAAGAGAGTAGACCCAAATAAACAAAATCAGAAATCAAAGAAGAGAGACTACAACTGATAACACAGAAATACAGAGAATTATAAGAAATTACAACAAACAATTATATGCCAGGAAAATTGAAAACCTGGGTGAAATGGAAAATTTTCTATAAAATATAATCTTTCACAACTGAATCAATAAGAAGCAGAAAGCCTGAACAGACTAATAACAGCTAGTGAAATTGAAGCAGGAATAAAAAAACTCCCAACACACAAAAACCCTGGACAGGAATGTTTCACAAGAGAATTTCACCAAAAATTTAAGGAAGTGCTAACCCCTGTCCTTCACAGACTATTCCAAGAAATCAAAGAAGACAGAAGTCTCCCAAATTCTTGTTTTGGGGCCAGCATCATCCTAAACCAAAACCAGATGAAGTTGCAACAAAGAAAGAAACTATAGGACAATATTGCTGATGAATATAGATGCTAAAATCCTTAACAAAATATCGGCAAACTGCATACTGCAACACATTAAAAAGATCATACACCATGATCAAGTGGGATTCATCCCAGGGATGCAAGGATGGTACAATATTTGCAAATCAATAAACATAATACATCACATAAACAAAAGCAAAGATGAAAATCATATGACCATATCAATAGATGCAGAAAAAGCACTTGATATAGTACAGCACCCATTTATGATCAAAACACTCAGCAAAGTGGGAGTAGAGGGAGCATTTCTCAACATAATAAAGACCATATATGAGAGACCTACAGCCAACATCATACTCAGTGGGAAAAAAAGTAAAATTTTTCCCACTAAGATCAGGAACAAGACAAGATCATCCACTTTCACCACTTCTATCCAACATACTATTGGAAGTCCTAGCCACAGCAATCAGACAAGAAAAGGAAATAAAAGGCATCCAAATTGGAAAAGAGGAAACAAAAGTGTCATTATTTGCAGGTGACATGATAGTGTACCTAGAAAATCCTATAGACTCCACCAAAAAACTGCTCGACTTAATAAATGAATTTGGCAAAATAGCAGGATACAAAGTCAATATTCAGAAATCAAAGGCATTTTTGTATACCAACAATGAAACATCAGAAACAGAAATCAGGAGAAAAATTCCATTTGATAGAGCAACAAGAAAAATAAAATACCTAGGAATAAACCTAACCAAGGAGGTAAAAGACCTGTACTCAGAAAACTATATATACAACACTGAAGAAAGAAACTAAGGAAGACACAAATGGAAATATATACTGTGTTTATGGATCGGAAGAATTAACATCATCAAATGTCCATACTACCCAAAGCAATTTATAGATTCAATGCAATATCTATTAAAGTACCCATGGCATATTTCACAGATAGAGAACAAACACTTCAGAAATTTATATGGAGCCATCAATGACCCTGAACAGCTGCAGCAATTTTGAGAAAGAAAAGCAAAGTAGGAGGGATCACAATACCTGATATCAAAATGTATTACAAGGCCACTGTAATCAAAACAGCCTGGTACTGGCATAAAAACAGACACATAGACTAATGGAACAGAACAGAGATCCCAGAAATAAACCCAAGTCTCTATGGTCAATTAGTATTTGACAAAGGGGGCAGCAGCATAAAATGGAGTAAAAATAGCCTATTCAACAAATGGTGTTGGGAGATCTGGACAGCTACATGCAAAATAAATAAATAAATACGTAAATAACACTCAAGCACCAACTTACACCATACACAAAAATAAATTCAAGGTGGATAAAAGAATGAAATATAAGTCATGACAATATGCAAGTCCTAGAGGAGAACATTGGCAGGAAAATCTAAGATATTCCACATACCAATATTTTCACTGATATGTCCCCTAGGGCAAGGGACATAAAGGAAAGAATAAACAAATCGGATCTCATCAAAACCAAAAGCTTCTGCATGGATAAAGAAAACAACATTAAAGTGAAAAGAGAACCAACTATTTGGGAAAAATGTGTTTGCCAATGATACCTCAGACAAGGGTTTAATCTCCAAAATATAGAAAGAACTTACATGACTCTACTCTAAGAAGACAAGCAACCCAATTAAAAAATGGGCAACGGGCTTGAACAGACACTTCTCCAAGGAGGACATACAGAGGGTCCAAAGACATATGAAAAGATGCATATCAGAGAAATGCAAATTAAAACCACAGTGAGATACCACCTCAAACCGTTGAGAATGGCCGTCATGAACAAAGCAACAAACAACAAGTGTTGGAGAGGTTGTGGAGAAAGGGAACCCTAGTGCACTTTTGCTGGGATTGCAGACTGGTGCAGCCACTGTGGAAAACAGTATGGAATTTCCTCAGAAAACTAAAAATCGAACTGTCTTTTGACCCTGCAATTCCACTGCTAGGATTATACCCTAAGAATCCTGAAACACCAATCCATAAGAACCTATGCATCCCAATGTTCATAGCAGCACAATTTACAATAGCCAAGTGTTGGAAGCAACCTAAGCGCCCACTGGTAAAAGAGTGGATCAAAAAACTGTGGTACATTTACACAATGGAATACTGCACAGCAGAAAGAAGGAAGTAAAATAACTTCCTACCCTTTGAGACAGCATGGATGGAACTGGAAAGCATTATGCTAAGTCAAATAAGTCAGACAGTGAAAGAGAAATACCATGTAATCTCATCTGTAAGTGGAAGCTAATCAACAAAACAAACAAGCAATCAAAATACAACCAGAGACATTGAAATGAACAAACTTACAGCAACCAGAAAGGAGGGGGACAGAGGATAATGTGAGAAAGAAGGGGAAGGGTAGTCAAGGAACATGTATAAAGGACCTATGGACAAAGTCAAAGAGGGGGTATGATTGAGGGTGGGAGGTTGGGGTGGGTAGGGTGGGGTCAAGTGGTGGGGGAAAAGTGGAAACAACTGTACTTGAACAACAATAAAAATATAAAACTAAATTAAAAAACAGACAAGTATCTTTGTATCAGTTTGAGCTGGTTGCTAATAATCTTCTCCCAAAACCTGTTTTCCAAATGAACCTTAGTATATTTTCAGACCTCAAATTCTTCCTTTCCCCATGCCAGGCCATTTCACAAAATCTCTCACTCTTCTCAAATTGTTGTTTATTTCTAAAATTCTCCCATTAACCATCAGCATCTCCGCTGTGATTCTAGTTGCTTTATAAAAAAAGATTTTTACTCAATTTTCCTCTGAGACCAAATTAAAAGATCTTTACAGTCAAGAAATCTGAGGGACAGAGCTCAAGAAAATGATACTCTATTACTCCAAAAAGTTCAGAAGCCACCTTCCCAGTTAGCATTCTTACTGAAATAAACTCTATTAAACCTCTATACCATTGCTTCAGTAAAAGAGATTATGAACGGTCAGGGTTTAAATCACTCTTAATGCAAGCATTTTGTGCCAATCTCAGTGTCACCATTAACATTTACTTCTCCCCTAACAGTATTCATGAAGACCATCCTCTGAGGCTCAGTAACAGTTCTATATATCAAGAACCAGTTTGCTAGTTCTGCACATTCAATTTCCACACGTGGTGGCACTTTGGGGGTGTGCAGTGGGTTCAATGGCCCTACCCCACCACTGACCCTGATAAGTAAGTCCATGTGGAACATTGAATATGCCCTTATTTGGAAAAAGACAGAATTATGTTAAGGATCTTGAGATGAGATCCTCCTAGATAGGGTGGGCCCTAAATCTAATAACAAGTTCCTTAGGAGAACAGAGGAAAGGGGAAGTGAAGACAGAGGTGGAGATTGGAGTGAGCCACTGGAAGATGGAAGAAGCAGGGAAGGATCCCCACTGTAGCCTTTAGGAGGAGAGCACTGTCTCTCTGCTCCCTCAAGTTTTGTTCTTCAGTTTTGCTTCTCCATCTCAAGTAACTTGCTTCTGAATCTTTTCATGCTTAAAAGATAACATAAGCTCTGTGAGTACAAGGCTGTTTGTGTGGTACCTGTCACTGGTATAGTACTTTACCTGTGGAGATGATAAATGAATAATAACTGGACTTAAATAATCACATGGAAGAAATAGCATTTGCTTTATGAGCACTGAAAAGTGGGCTGCATCCCACTGAAGAGTATCTGATTCAGTGGACCTGAGATGGGGCCTTAGAATTTCTTTTGTCACAAGTTCCCAGGTTATATTGATGCCACTGGTCTGTGGACCCGGTTAGGGTGGTTGGTAACACAGGCTGTGAAAGAATTCACAAAGAGAAGAAAGTGTAGAGAGTAAAGATATTATTTACTCTCTACAGAGAGTAAAAGAAAGGAAAGGGGCACGGTGTGGAGACATATGGCAGCATTGAGAGGTGGGGGTTTTGAGCTTTTAATAGATTATAATTGGATTTAAAAAGGGTGGAGGATGCTGTTGTATGGCCCCTAGACTGTTGGGGTCATTGTAACATGAAGCTACAGTTTATTCCAATGTTATCTTCTGCCTGTGACTGTAGGCAGTGGTTAGTCACTTAAGTCATGTTCTGTTCTTGCTTTCCAGTAATTTCCAGTCCTGGGGACAGGCTCAGAGAGTAAAATGGCAGTCATGTTTAACAAGGTCGTAGGTCTGCTCAGTAAGTGGTGCCACGATAGCAAATAGCTCTGGCTTTACCCTTTCAGACCTTACTTGGAGAACCACTGGCTGTAAAATAATAATAACAACAACAACAACAACAACAACGACATCACAGAGCCACTTTAAAATGGAGCTGGAGCTACCTCAACCATCTCATGCCTCAAATCTTTGGCATGTCAAAACAGGGCAATATAACCTTTGGACTGGGCCTAAAGCAACATTGTACCTCAAAGGGTTATTTGCAAAGATAACAAGAAAGAAGTTATTTTGACTACTGGACCTGGGTTGGAATTAGCATGGCTATGTTAGCCCATCTGCACTGATAGAAATAACTTCCTTCCCTTTTTCAAATACCCATTGCCTTTGTTTCCTAATTGGAATATTATTCAGGGTTCTGCCTGAATCAGTGCTTCCCCATAGCTATTCTTTGATCTCAAATAAATTCTTGTTGTCTCTCACTTTGAAAGGCCTTTTATTTTTAGGTTAACATGGCCTAGAACTAGAGTGCCCAGGATTCCCAGCCTCATAAGCTTATCAACAGAAATACCACCTGGTAGAGAAAAGTTTAATCAAGAGAAAATACCACCAGCTTTTCCTTTCTACCCCTGGCTTATCTGACAGCAGGACAACCATGAGGCATGCTTCCCATCCTTCAAGAGCAAGTTTTCTTTCCTTCAGTCAATGCTGCATTTTTCTATTTGATGTAATGTTTCTACTTGTAGCTCCATGCCTTTTGGTAACATCAGCTGCTGCCCTGTGTGTATCAATTAAGCCACTGCATGAAGAGGTTTCTTCTCATGCACAATGAAGAAGCCTGAGGAAGGCAGGTCCAGGCACCTTTGGGGAAGAGCTGCCTAGGTTTCTCTCTCTCACCACAGTCTTCCAGTCAGACTGGAGGAACTGTTAGGACAAAAATTAATAGAGACAGAGGAATGGATACACACAGAGTGAGCGTGCAATGGAATATCATTCAGCCTTAAAAAGGAAGGAAATTTTGACACATGCTACAGCATGGTTGGCCCTTGAAGACATTATGCTAAGTGAAAGAAGCCAGGCACAAAATGGCAAATACTTTTGAGCAACAAGTATGAAAGACATATGGACAAAAGCTAGGGGGGGTGGAAATGGAAGGGAGTTGGGGAGGGCTGGGGCGGAGGGACGGGATGGGAGTAGAAAACAGAAGACTGTATAAGAACAACAATTAAAATAAAATTTAATTTAAAAAAATAGTCATGGGGATAAAAAGCACAGCATAGGGAATATAATCAATAATATTGTAGTAACTACAGATAGTGCTAGGTTGGTACTTGAAATATTGGGGGATCACATTTTAATGTATATGATTGTCTAACCACCATGCTGTACATTTGAAATAATGTTGAATGTCAACTGTAATTGAAAAATAAAATAAAATAAAATAAAATAAATGGCAAATACTTTTTTATTTCAGCCATATCAGGTACCTAGAGTAGTCAAATTCATAGACAAAAAGTAAAAGGGTGACAGCCAGGGGCCAGGAAAGGGGGAGTGGAGAGTTAGTGTTTAATGGGTAGTGTTTAATAGCATTTCTTTGAAAAGATGAAAAAGTTCTGGGATTGAATTGTGGTGATGTTTGCACAACAATGTAAATGTACTTAATGGCACTTAATGTACACTTACAATTAAGAAGGTAACTTTATGTTATGTGTATTTTACCACAATTTTCTGAAGGCAATAGAAACTCACCTTCATTTCCATTTTTAATTTTTCTCTCAGTGTTTGCAGAGCACACATCTCTCAAGTCAGACAAGGAAACAGAAAAATAACCTGGAGATAATCACTATATCATTGTTATTTTTGGTTTTGTTATTTTTAAAGAAAGTGTTATCAAGAAGGGTACCAGCTCAGACAAAGCACAGGTGATTTTGAGAGTACGTTTATTAAAGCTGGAGGTGGGGAACCAAAGAAAGGCCTCTGATAGAAGAAGCAACAGGAGAGAGACTAGGCGGGGCTGCGTTTGGCGCTCTAGAAACATGATAGGGAAAAAAGGGAGCCAAGGTGGGACTGCTGTCAGCTCACTGGAGAGTCAGAGGAAAGGAGGCCTTGGAGACAGGTTCAGGGGATTAGCCCAGGACTAGCTGCTGCTGGGCATTGCTTCCCTGGTTTTAGTCTTATGGGGGCCCTTAGAGTTTACGGGATGCATGCCTGTGGGGGAAGAAGAGGGGTAAGGAAAAGGTGCAGGCTTGCTCTCCAGAGGAAGAGGAAGCACCCTGGGTCCTTTGGCTTGAGGGTTTTAAAGGTCTGGCATTTAGGGGTGGTTTTAGGGGAGGATCTCAATAGAATATTCATCAGCTTTTTCAAGGTGTGACTTTTTATGGTCATGGTTTTCACGGATTGGTCAGCATCAGGGAAGAGGGTTATTAGTCATTTCAGCTGCTCCTGGCAACACCTGCCTGGTTCTGATGCTTTTTCTGGGCCTGGAGCTGAAATACAACTGAGACCTAGATGTTATCTTGGGGAGGGGGAGGGGGAGGGGAAAGCTCAGGGGTCTAAACCACAAGACCAGCAATATGCCAGGGGAGGAGAGGACTCCTTGGGGGCCAGGCAGCACCAGTTTTGTCCATTGTCAGGCCCCAGGGGCTTACCACCCTGGTGATCTTTTGTATCTGGCTGTAAATTGTTCAGCCAGTATGTTCAGCTGTCTCAGTTTCCTTCCCCATTGCACTTGCCAAGGAATTTTCCTAGCTTCTTACTAACCTGCCTCCGAAAGATAGGTAGAATCCTCCAGAAATGCTTTCCATGGGTTCACATTCCAGGTGTGTGCAGGTAGCACATATGTGAAACTGGTCAATGCCCCACCCACTTTGCTTCCTGCTGCAGAAGTGCGTTTTGTCAGTGCAGTGGTTTCCAAAGTGGAGTCCTCGGGAGCAGCAGCAAAATCACATTAGAACTTGTCGGAAAATGCAAATTCTGGGGCCCATACAACCTACCATGTCAGTAAATAGGGTTGAGACACGGAACTTGCGTTTTGAGAAGCCTTCCAAGTGACTCAGATGAGCACTCACGTTGGGGTGTCCCTAGCCCAGGACTCCCGCGGCCAGTGCAGCCCTGCCCTTAGCCCTCCTCCGAGGGCCTGGGGTGGATCAAAGGCATCCCAAGGCTGGACATCGGACAGGTATCCCCCTGCTGAGGCTCAAGGAGCGCTAACCTCTGCTCCCTGGGTGGAGTCTGGACAACCCGCCTGCACACCTCCAGTTGCGCAGGTGGCTGGGCAGGGCCTGGAAATAAAGTCAAAGGAGCAACACCTTGAAAAAAAAGTCTTCCGGCCCGGACTCCTCGGTCGCCAGTCCCAGGACGCCCTTGGAACCACCACCATGGGTAGGCTTATGTTTCCGGGCTCGGGCGGGGTTTTCGGAGGCTGCGTGGTCAGGGCTCTTGAGAGGGGACGCTGCGACGCTGGTCCCTGCTGTCGCCTGCGGCTCGCGGACCGGCACGCCGTGTTGGGAGGGATGGCACTGCAGGCGAGCTCAGGGATGCGGGCAGGGACTCGTCGCAGCGACGAGAAATGAGGGGTTAGTGGAGCTGGAGTTTAAGGGCTCCGGGGAAGTTACCGGGCGCGGGGTCGCCCGGCCAGGGGGTGTCTTCGCTCCCAGGTGCAGATGCGGAGGGCCCTGAGGTGCCCAGACTCAGAGGTTGCGAGAATGAACGCAATAACTTTGACCGTCCCACACCTGTTAGGAATCCTCAGTCCTCGGGTTTCCACCCCGTGGGCTGGAGGTGTGGGCATGACAGCAGGGCTAGCAGAACCTCCACCCGCCTTGGGCACTTAGCGGCTGGTGACCGCAGAGCTCCAGAGGGAGTCCTGCCGGCCCCAGACGAACTGGGGCTGGGCCTTTGTGGCCCTTCTTTTTATTCTGTCACTATCCTCAGACTTCAAGAGAAGGCACAGAGGAGAGTTGCTGGTTCTCCATAGACAGGGTGTCAGCAGAACATCTAGCAAACCAACTTCATGCTTCCCACTTCAGAATAAACTGCTCTGCAATAAATGCAGAAACAGAGAGTAGGGTCTGGAAGAGACCAGAGGATCAGCCAGACCTCTTCTCCCTTAAACATGGGGAAATCAAATCAAGTGATTCACCTGGGTGTCATGGATGGGCTCAGGCAGGGATAGTGTGGCTTTGGGGGTCAGACTGTAAACTGCCAGCCCTAATAGTCCTGTTCTACCACTTGCTACTTCTATGATTTTGCCTCAGTAAAATAAACTCTTTGGGCCAGACTTCCTCAGCCATTGAACAGAAGTGTCAGTACTGACCTCAGTGGCTGTGTTGCAGCATGTAAGAGTGTTACACCTGTGTGGGCTCACAGTCTCACTGTCCTGTGCATTGTCATGGTTCTGAGGAACCAGTTCTGAGTGCTTCCCATGCGGGATTCATAGTTGTGTCTAACTGTGCTGTTCCAGAAAGATGCTACCGCCTGTCTCTCAGGTGCAGGTGCAGGTGCAGGCTGTCAGCAGTGTGTGCTTCGCTGGCGGACCAACTCCTGGGCGGGAGTTCTGGATCCCACCTCAAACAGCAATGGCTTGTCAATTGGTTAACTTTTCTGGGAGGTGACCTGAGTATTTGTTTTGGTCTTCAGGTGGCAAATACCTGAATAGCATCTGTGCTGATTTACAACTTCCCTAAAATAGTTCCAGTCAGGATGGGGGATTATTGATGAATGAACACAACTAGCTTTTTGAAACATAGCCCTAGTGAACTGATTTTTTCCAGTTTACAAATTGCTTCTTAAGTTTTGTTTTCATTTTGCATCTGAGTTTGGCGTAGCATATGAATAGCAACAAAAAGTTTATATACTGGCAACAGTTTTATTTTCAACTCAGCTCCTAAATTTTCAATATCTAGGTTTAGTTAGTAAGTGAAAGAAATAATTAGAAAATGTTTTTAGTAAAGATCTTGCAGTGACTTCCCCTTTTAAGAACAAATCTTTGGTGCTTAGATTATGCCAAGTTGTTTCAGATCCCCTGGTGACTGAAGGGGACACTTGGAGTCGTTGGTGAATAAAGCAGGAGGGAAAGAAGCAAGGAAACAGTTCACAGAAAAATATTTGCTTTGAGCTGATTTCATTTCATGTGTCATTGGAACTCATTTTCACACCAGGTTCTCTCACTCACCCTAGGAATGGAGAGGCAGAAATTATGACCGAATAGGAAAGTGAGAGATGTGATGGGAGTCAGAACTGTACTATTAAGGCATTAGTTAGACTTAATAACACAAGCAACAAGAATCCACAAGAATAAACCAGATAGGAAATTGCTTTGGGGTGAGGATGGATAGCTAAGTCTGGCTGCAGAATCTGGTTAGAATCTCTAATGTCAACACTTTGCTTTAAGAGGAGTCAGCAAACTTTTCTTGCAAAGGGCCAGATAGTCAATATTTTTGGCTTTAGGGACTATACAGTTGAGTTACAACTACTCAACTTCACCTTTGTAGTTCAAAATACATAAACAAATGAGTGGAGTTGTATTCTAATAAAACTTTATTTATGGCCTTCGCCAGGTTGGAGCATGGTTCCATGCACCAGTAGGTTGTAGGTTTGATTCCCAGTCAAGACACATACCTAGGTTGCAGGTTCACTCTCCAGTCAGGGTGCATACGAGAAGCAACCAATTGATCTCATCTCTTCTCTTCTCTTCTCTTCTCTTCTCTCTCTCTCTCTTCTCTCTTTCTCTCCTCCCCACCCTTTCATCTCTCTAAAATCAATAAATGTATCCTCAGATAAGGATTTTTAAAAAATCTTTATTTATGGGCATGGAAATTTGAATTTTATGTAATTTCATGTGTTACTAAATAGTATTTTAAAATTGTTTTTTCATCATTCAAAAATGTAGAAACTATGCTGGATTTGGCCCATGAAACATAGTGTGCTGGCCCTTGCTTTAAAATATGGGTGTGCTGATCAGAGTTGGGGGTAGAGAGAGGGTCAGTTTCCCAAGGGCTGTCTTGTGTAGTCAGGTCTCAGAATGACTGAGGACACCTCAAGTGACTGGAGTGCTGCCTCTCAGGCCTTTGTGGAGCTAGACTTGCTTTGAAGATTTTAAGTATTTGATCTCTCTCCTCTCACTCCACCCCACCTTCTTACCCACAGTTTAGCAAGCATCTGCATTAAATTTGTTGCTATCACAAATTACTTTGGTCTGAAAAACCATAGATCCTGTTCTGTCATTTGCCACATATTTGACTGAAAATTAATCAGACTCATAGAGAGCAGGATAACAGCTAAGGGGGTGAGGGAGGATGAGGGAGTAGAGGGATTGAGCAAAAAGGGAAAAGGATTCAGATGTGGACAGTGTGGTGGTTGGTGGGGGGGAGGAGGAGGTGTAAGAGGACTAAATAGTAATGGAAAAACTACAATAAAAAAAGAAAAGAAGAGAAAATTAAGTATGAGTGGACTTCAAGTTCTCCCTCTTCCAGGGCCTCCAGGCTGTTTTGAGAAATTCACTCACTTAAGAAAGGACACTTTATTATGTTCCTGCCCCTCTTCCCCAGTTATCAGCCTCCTGCTTGAGCATAAAATGATGGATTAGACTTAAAGGTGTGGAAGACCAGGCTATTAAAAAACCCTTCTGCATCCTCTCCTTTTGCTAGAGGCTCTTGGGTAAACCAGAGACCAATTCTGAGGTCCCAGAGCAGCTGGCACTTCTGCTACAGGCTAGAATCTGAGATGGCTGCACACCAAAGGTGGCCTTGGGCTCTGACCCCTGGGAGAATCTTCTTCCTCTCAGACAGCAAGAAGGAAAAACTGACATTGGTTCTTCCATGTTGGCATGACTCTAAGTCAGTGGTCTTCAAACTTTAGCATGCATCAGGATCACCAGAGTGAGGACTTATTCCGACAGGTTGCCAGGCCCTATCACTAGAGTGTTTGCTTCAGGATATTTAGGGCAAGGTTCAAGGGTTAATGTTTGCACAAGCCACCAGGTGCTGGGGCTGGTCCCAGGACCACACTTGGAGAATCACTGCTTTAAATGACAGGCTCTCTTTTTCTTGACCCTCACATTATCCAAACGTTGCCACTGTGCCCCCAAATCAGGTCATGGATAGATCTTGAGCAATCTGGCCCCTGGCTTCTCCATGATGATCAAGTTTTGGGTGAATTTGAAAACTAGCTTGCAAAGGCTAAGAACCTGGGGTGGAAAAGAATAGAAGTGATGAATCTGTATAGCCCAGCAAAGGCTGGCAGGGGGCAGGCCTAAATTCCTTAAAAATCTATGCAGGTATTTATTTACCATGTAAAGGTAGAAAAGAGTCTTGCCTTGAAGAAATACATATACTCAGGAACAGAAACACAAGCCCATAAACAACATTTTTCCACACTGAGTTACAGTTGAGGTGCATGAAGTATAAGACCAGTGAAAGCAGCCCCTAATAGTCGCTTGTCAAAGTTGGATGATTTGCCATCTTAATGCTAAATTTTTACGTAATCCTTCACACCTCTGCAAAATGTACTGAGTGCAAGTATTCCATTATTGGTTTACTTCGATTTTTGGATTAATAATTTTCCTGCTGCCTTTTGAGTCACTATTAGTGAATGGGCTTGTTGATCCACTGGGAAAGTTCACTAGTGAGAGGGACAGTTGTCAGGGTCGAAGCATGGAGCTGGGACTGCACTGCCAGCTATGTCCCTCCCCTCCCAGGGTAGCTCTAGGACACAATTGCATCTTGATTTCATCCCTCTCAGGAGAGAAAGTGGGTAGGTGTCCCATGTGAGCTGATAAGGAACTAAAACCCAGGGTGGAATCTGAGGATGATGAAAGAATGAGAGCAGTATCATAAGCAGGTGAATGAGAACATTGACTCACAGACTGGGGTTGCAACACAAAGAACCAGAGAATTGCTGTTTTGTAATTTTGTCCATTGGTTTCAGAGGCCAGAAATATATCACTGAGGAAAATGGCCACAGGGTCATCTCATGGGATTGATGTGAACAGGGTCATGTCATACAGGCCTGGCCATGCTTGTGCTCACTGCTGAGATTGGATACAAGTGCAGCTAATGATTCACTGAAGTCTCCACAGTTGGAAATTACCACAGTCAAGGGGAAGGGGTAGGATCCTCATAGATGATTTAGTTCCTCCAGATTGGAAACCAACCAAGGTCTCCCACTGGTCTGCCAAAAGGAGTCTCTCATTGGGCTTGGGTTTAGAGTCATCAGTTATTGTGTGGAGCTTGTATAGCTGAGCAAATACCCAAAGGAAAATGTGGTTTAAGAATCAGACTTAAGACTGGAAAGTTCACAAAATGTACTTACATGTGACAATTCATTGAAAGCTCTCCTACCAAGCATTTGAAACTTGTACAGTCCTCCCCAAGTGGGAAGATTTTGTAATGAAATCTATTACAACTATCAAGAGGTATATTTGAGATGTTCTTGGAGGAATGAATCTTTTTTCATTTAGCCAAAACACATAAGTTCATATGGTGTATTTGTTTCCTGTGGCCGCTATAAGAAAAGTAGCACAAACTATGTGGTTTAAAGCAATAGAAACCTCTATGTATTCTCTCATAGTTCTGGAGGTTGGAAGTCCAAAACTTAGGTATTGGTAGGGCCATGCTTCTTCTGAAGACTCTTGGGGAGAATCTGCTCCACGTCTCCCTCTTAGCTTCTTGGCATTCCTTGGCTTGTAGATGCATCACTCTGATCTCTGCCTCCATGGTCACCTGGCCATCGCACTCTGTCTGTGTGTCTTCACCTTATCTCCCCTCTGTGCATGTCTGTCCTGATATGGCTGTCTCCCTATAAGAACACCAGTCATATGGATCAAAGACCCACTCTACTCCAGTATGACCTCATTTTAACTCATTATATCTACAGTGACCCCATTTCAAATAAAGTCATTCTGAGATTCTGAGAAGGAAATGAGTTTTGGGGACACACAACATTTAACCCAGTGTACATGTTAATAGAAAATGTTCTCTCTGAAATATGTACATCACTGGTACATAACATTAGGTAGAAAATATTCTTCATGTGTAAAGATAACTATATTGAAACCTGCATCCTCAGCTTAAGGTGCTAAATTTGGTGACTAGAGTCTTCTCCCAAAACAGCAGATGAACTTTCCTGATCATAGTTTTAATTGATTGTAAACAACAATCCATTTAATAACAGAATTAGTATGTAGAAAACACTTCCCATGTATATCTGGTGAATCAGAAATGCTCACAGTGATGTCATAGATTCAGGTAATTTACCTCAAATTAATTCTAAAAATTGTGTCCATACTATGGATAAAATTTCCAGGCAACATTTAGCTATGGATAATGTTTAACCTTTATAGCTGTCTCTTCTATGCCTGCTCATTTAAAAATTACAAGAATGGAAAAAATGAGTCACCTAACATTTCTATAGAGAGTTGTTAAGTAACATCTAACAGAATTTAAAATATGCAAATATTTTACCAGCATTCTAGTTCTAGAAATTTCTTATAGGTAGTCTCATGATAGGAATGAGGCATGTGCAATGTAAATATCAAGTGGGGGGAAATGTGCATTTTGTACATAGCTTTGTAGCCTCACTTCACACTTTCCATGATTGCAAAGCAAATTTTCTAGCCAGGGTTTAACATCTAAGAGTGAATCTTTGTCTCTAATATTTAGAATCTCTAACTTAACTGCCTCCAAAGCAACACGCCCCTCCCCCTGCCTCCACCCAAGGACAAGAATATTAGTTCCTTTTGATTTAGTGACACTTGTGTGTCTTTGGTATTGTTTTCTCATATGACAATAAACAGTATTATTAGGGCCAATGCTAATAAACTTGCTAGTGTCTCCTGTTGGGTGTGTGTAATTACCTGTGGTGGGAGGGTGTTATTCAGGCAGCTGATAGCTGCTTCCCTTCTTGTGCTGTTGTTCCCTTATTTCATTTCAGAGCCTACTCTGAGGATAAGTCTGCCTTCTCTTTAACATGAGAATTTATTCACTCTCAGCAATCATAGCACTTAAAGTAAGCCTAACTCAATGTGCAGAATAAAGGATGTTCTTCCAGAATAGAAGATTGTCCAGGTGTAGATAAAGGACATCACATGGAGAGCAAGTGCTGCCTTCCTAACACCCGGTAAAATCACCTCCGTGGAGTAACTGTTCCCTGCCTCTACGTGAAGCAGAGCTAGGCCTGTGCCTGGATCTTTCTGTTTTGCATAACAAGTTATTGCATATTAACTCTCTAGCACCATCTGGCCTGTCTGCCCTTTCCCTGCAATTGAGGAACAATCAGTCTCGGAGCATGTCCACAGCCAGTTGGATCCTGAGACCCATAGAGATCATTTTTTTTCTGAAAGAGAAGAGAAGTGGTAGGATGCACATAGGTAGTTATGGAAACAATGATAAAAGTCATAGCTTATTTATGAAACCATCAGAGGCAGCTATTATGGACCTCTGAAGCCTATCATTTTAGGCAATCATGTGTAGAAGTCTTTTTAAAGGGTAAAAGAATATCTGTAGCATACAACAATAGGTTGTATACTACAAGTGTTCTCTGACTGCTATGGGTTGAACTCTGCTGCTCCCCAAACCCCCAAATTTATGTGCTGAAGTCCTAACCCCTGATACCTCAAAAAAGTGACCTTGTTTGGAAATAATATCATCATAGGTAAAATTGGTTGAGATGAGGTCATACTGGAGTAGGTGGGCCCCTAATCCAATATGACTGTGTCCTTACAAAAAGGGAAAATTTGTAAACAGACATGCACACAGGAAGAGGACCCTGTGAAGATGAAGGTAGAGATCAGGGTGATGCTCCTACAAGTTAAAGATTGCCAGTAAGCCACCAGAAGTTACTGAAGAGGCCTGGAATAGATTCTCCCCGACACCGCTCAGAAGGAACCAGCTCTGCCCTCACCTTGATTCTGGATTTACAGCCTCCGGAATTGTGGATCAATAAATTTCCATTGTGTTTAGCCACTCTATTTATAGTATGTTGTTATGGTAGCCCTAGCAAACTAATGAGCTATTGCCCTCAGTCCTGACCAATGGACTCCCAAGCTGATGGATGAGGTGGTTTAAAGAAAGGCAAAGGAATAGCTGTCAGTCACACCCAGGACAAGGCAAGGACAAGACCTGGCTGATGGATGGCTAAAGACACAAGGCAGTTTATTACACCCACAGCAAGGGAAGACTAGCCAAAGGTGCCAGCTCCCTGTGGTCCCTGTTCCCACAACAAAAAGGGCAACTCGGAAACAACAGGAGCTCATGATGGCAACACGCGTTGTGAGCTACCCCATTGCTGAGACTGTGACAGACTAAGTGGTTTTATATTCTGTATCTGTTTTCTGGGGGTGGGGTAGGGGTGGGAGCTGGACAGAAAGCTCCATTCCTCATCAGCTGGGCTCACTCCTTTGCCTGCATTGCCTGCAGGTGTACAAGCAAGGTTGCAAGTGCTCCAGAGCTGAGCCATTCCTTGCAACGGTATCATGCCAAAGTCACTTAATAAAACCTATGCTGTCCCGTTAGCACTGATTGCCCCATATTTCTAAAGCAGCTTCATATTATTGGGGTTTAGTTAACACTCTTAGTTCTGAAAGGACTGATCATTCCTTAGCTTTTCATAATGGTGCAAAGGAGAAAACCAGTGGCCTGTTTAAAGTGACTTAATTCTGCAGGTCATACATGAGTGCCTTCTGTGTTTACGTAGCTACTTATTGAATATCAAGGAACAATCAATTCTCTCTTAGCGGGAAAGAAGGTGGTTGTGGAAAGGGAGCTGTTTCTATAAAAAAAAAATGAAGGATGGGCAGGGCCTCTGCCCATGTGTGGACAGGCTGTATCCTGCATGAAGGCCCCAGCAAGAGGGCCCCAGGGGCTGGGATGTAGCCCACGCTCCATTCCCAAGCAATGCATCCTCCCAAGGACATCTTTTCTTATTGGAGCCAAACCACTGTCCGTTCTTCAAGCTGTGCCTCCCAGGGCAGCATCTGGCCTGAAAGATCACAATTTCCTAATGCATAAAAGAAGTACCATGTGGACTAGCAGGAACCCTGAGGGCAGGACATGTGGCAAAACATTCAAGTAAGTGGGGGGGGAAACTCATCAAGTTGTTACCAGAAAGGGGCCTGGCCCCGAGTGGGTCAGCCTAGAGCCAGCTGTAGTGTGTGGGTTCTTGACTTTGTGTAGGAAAGATTTGACATCATGAGTCCAAGTGTCTATGAGGGTACATTTATTAAAGCTAGGGATGGTGAAACAAGGAAGAGCTTAGCATAGAAAAAGCAACAGGAGAACCTAGGCTGGGCTGCCTTAGCTCACTGGGAAGTCAGAGAAAAAGGGGCCTTGAGGACAACCTGGGACAAGCTGCTGCTGCTGCTGCCCATTGCCTCAAAGTTTAGGACTTGGGGGTAGCTGTGGGGAAAGAAGAGGGGTAAGAAGAAGGGAATAGCCTAGGCTACTCGCCAGAGGGCATGCACACTGGGTCCTTTGTCTTGAGGTTTTTATCTCTCTTGCAGGCAGGAATCTTAGGGGAGGTCTCAGGGGAGGGTTTCAGTAGAATATTCATCAGTTTTTCAGGTGTGCCCTTTTAGGGTCATGGTCTCCTCTGATTGGTCAGTGCCAGGGCAGGGGGTCTTTAATCATTGTAGTTGGTTCTGGCATTGCCCACCTGGTTCTGCTGCTTTTCTGGCCCTGGAGCTGAAACATAAGTGAGGCCTAGATGTTATCTCTAGGGAGGTGACCTTTTGTATCTTCTTATAAATTGCTGGGCCAGTTTGTTCAGCTGTGTGTCTCAGTTTCCCTATTCTACTTGCCAAGGAACAGTCAAGAAACAGACTCAAGAAGAACTGCTTCAGGAATGAGGGACTGGATTACAGACACAGAATTTGGTCTGAAGTTCATCTGCTGTTATGGAATCACTCATTTAAGGAGAGAAAAGCACTTTTCACTTCTTTTTTTTAATCCTCACCCGAGGATATGCTTATTGATTTTAGAGAGGGGCAGAGAGAGGAAGAGAAACATTGGCATGAGAGAGAAACATCTATTGGCTGCCTCTTGTATGCACCAAGACCAGGGATCCTACAACCTAGGCATGTGCCCTGACTGGGAATTGAACCCTTGACCTTTTAGTTTCCAGGATGATGCTCCAACTGAGCCAGCAGGCCAGAGCACTTTTCACTCTTGATCAAAGTTGATCAATTTTGGGGAAAAAATCAAAACAAGTATGCAACACAAGGCACACAAGTTTTTTCATCTTCCCCTGTATTCCCACATCGCCTTGCCTCAGGTCAACCACAGTTATGCCTCATGCATATCCTGGTAGGCTCTTTTTGAAATGGTATACACTGTTCTCTCAAAAAAAATAAATAAATAAAAGTGACGTGTAAGGCTCTAACTTTTTTCAGAAATCAGAACAACTTGTTTGGTCAGGGGCAGTTGACCAAAAAAGACCTAAGATGGGGAAGAAATATTTGGAAGGCTGAGAGAGCAGGTGAGGTGCTAACTGCCCTGATGGTGCAGGGAGCTATGAAGAGCCTGGCACAGACAGAGAAGTTGTGTGCCCACACTCTCTGTGGGGTAGAGGAAGATGGAAGTCAGATCCCAAATGGCTTTAAGTGCTGTGTGGAGCAGCAGGTCTGACTGTACAGGTAACAGAGAGTAAGCAAGGTTTGAGAGCAGTCCTAAAATGCACCATCTAGGGAAGCTCAGATTGAGTGGACAGGAGACTGGGAAGGTAAAAGAAGGACAGAGACTTGGAAACAGGCAAAATTAGCAAAGGCCAGAATCATATCAGATGAGCTATTCACCTGGATAGGAGTGGCCACTTAGCATGCACATCTTTGCACCAGGCCCATCTCTTTATGCTCTGTTGTGTTGTTCTAGAGTAGTAGCGTAGTGCCGTTCTAGACTTCAGCATAAGCAGGAGGGCTTGATAACTTGCAGAAAGCCAGGCCCCACCCTCAGAGTTTCAAATTGTGTTGGTCTGGGATGGACCTGAGAGTTTGCATTTCCAATGAGTTATCAGGTGCTGCTGCTGGTGGCCCAGAGATCCCAGTTTGAGACCCACTGACCTGGGGAATTAAAAATGATCCTTAAACCGTTACAGCTACCTACATATCATACACTACAGTGCTGCCCATTGGAAAAGCAGTTGGATTGAAAAGCAATGCTTGCCGCTGTGGCTTGTATTTGAGATGATTGCCTTTTCTCTGTCCTAATCTCCCTGAAGTTCCCAGGGTGACATCATAAGGACCTTCTGTGCTTGGTCAATTTGAGCAACCCTGGAGGGGATTGCATCTTTCTTTGAGAGCCTTCTCACCCCTGCCAAGGCTTGCCATGGAAAATTCTTCTCCATATTTTCATTTTAAGTCAATTCATTCGAAACACCCATCTATACTATCCAGCTGTCTTCCTGGGGTGCAGTGAATAAGAAACTTTATTTTATTAAAGTTTATGTAGACTCTGATTAATCAACTTGCAAAGAAGGTGTTAGCCTCTCTAGATGAAGGAACGGAGGTCCAGTGTTTAAGTGCTTTGAACAAAGCCACACGGCTAGGAAGAACGTCTCCAAGCTGTGGTTCAGCCTCCTTATTTCCAAGGCCCATGTCCTCCCCCCTATTAGATTCAGGAGCAGTGTTGAGAGAGGAGTTCTCACCATAATTCAGAAACCACTTAGGCTAAGAGTGAGGTTAAGTGTATTCTAGCAGAGACCACTACCTTCCCTGGAGTCTCATGTGACCTACTTTATGACGCATGTGCATGGCCTAAAAACAATAATGATCAACTTAACTCATTTTAATCCTAGTTTATGAAACTATTGGCAGGCCACTCCTGCTTTGCAGCAACCCTGGAAGGCAGCATCCCTGGAAGGCAGCATCCCTGCATTAGAGATGGAGAGTCAGTAACCTGCAAAAGGTAGCAGAGCACATACAGATGCTGCCAGAGCACATCAAAAAGGCACGTGCCAGGTATGGACTTCTAAGGCCCTAGGTAGAAAATGTAGCTTAGGAAAAAAATACAAAAAGGGCATTCTGCCAACAAATAAAACTGCTAAGAAGTTCAAGTCTTGGTTCTATATAAATTATGATAAAAACCTATGTTTACAAAGCTTGAGGCCACCCATGCGTTATTTCCTATTGCTGCTATAACAATAATTTGCTATAATAATAGCAAATTATTGCTATAATAATTTGCCATAATAATTAGCAATAATTTGCTAATTTGTTATTTGCTATAACAAATTAGCACAAACTTAATGGCTTTAAATGTCACAAATGTATTGTATTACAGTTCTGGAGGTCAGAAACTGACCTGAATCTCACTGAGCTAAAATCAAAGTGTCAGTAGGGCTGTATTCCTTCAGGAGTCTCAAGGGGAGAAACCATTTCCTTGCCTTTTTTAGCTTCTAGAAACTACCATATTCCTTGGCTTTTGGTGGCCTTCCAGCAACTGTCATCACTCCAACCTCTGCTTCTTGCCTCGTATCTCCTCCTTGGACTCTTTTAAGGACCCTTGTGATTGCCCTGAGACCACCCAAATAATCCAGGGTGGACACTCCATCTCCAGGTCTGTAACTGAATCACAGAGTCCCTTTGCTGGGGAAGGTAACATGGCCACAACTGCCAAGGATTAGGACTTGGGCATCTTTGGGGCACCAGCGTTCTGCATACCACACCACACAACTTTGGAAATACCATCTCTAACACATTATTCAACACTTAAAGTATTCCCCCCAATTTATTCTTGGTAATGAACAATGTTCCTTATTTTTGATAAGGAACAATTTTCTGTCAATATGAAGGTGAACACTCCTCTGTTAGACTTCAGCAAAATGCTTCATTCCTTCTCTCCTTAAGTCCGAGTGCTAGAAACTCATTCTTTAAACCCATCATGGTGCTAAGGGAGTTTTTAATTTCTAGGTAACGAACAGTTAAAGTTACAGTTTCCACCCCTAAATGGTTTAAAATATGGAATGTGTTTGGTTAGATAGTAGGAAATAGTCACCTGAATGGAGAGATTTCATTAAGTAATGAGAAGTGTAGACTGTCTTCCTTGTTTTCTCCTGATACTACCCCCAAGTCATAACCATAGAAATGTATAATGTATATGTATTTTATTAAATTCTTTAGCCAAAAGAAAGATATAAGCACTGCTCATCTTAGAATAACAATAAGAACCAGCCTTGATCAGTGCTTGCTATATGCCTGGTACTGGCTAAGCTAACTCCATGGAAGGTTTGATTCTAAACTTGTGTGCTCAGATCAGTAGTTAAATCCAAGCAACCCATGAATGATGCTAGAAACATCTGACCACTCAAATGTGCTGATTAGATTTACTATTGGGATACCAAGAACAGGCACAGTTGTACAGGAATAAACAGACTCTTGTGACAGTTGAAATTTGAGTTCAGATTTAAGGTGCAACATAACCACTGCTTCTGCTTTCTAAGATAGCAATCCTGTTGACACAGGTGTATTAAGATAAAAAATACTGACTGTAGCGTTACATCTAGTAAATAGCTCTGAATTCTGCAGAAGAGTTTGTCAACCTCTGCCCTGCAATACATACCTTTTAAAAGTACACCTGTCATAAAATAAAAAACTTCCTGAGTGATGCTGTGTACTCAGATTTTTTCTTGAGTGAGCTTAGAAATATCATTTTCCATAATGTAGTTCTGGGTGTGATGGTTATAACAAGATCTAAGTTGTCTGATTAATTTGGTTTCTTTTCTATAACCCTATTTATGTTTGAACTAAACAAAACCTTTGCCATTATTATTCAACAAATAATCAGTGTTAAATAATATTTAGCAAAAAAAATTATAGATGCTACCTTGGCCAAACAAAGTCTTTCCCTGAAAACCAAAATTCTGAGAAATTCACAGAAGGCATGATTGCGGTGAAGATCTAGGCTAGCTCTGCTGAGTTTGAGTGTTCATACCTCCCTCCTGTTTTTCTAAAGAAGGTTCATTGCAAGGACGAGTCTGTGAGTGTCATTCCCTTCTGTGTCTGGTCTTTGGGAGACAATAGTAAGACATTATATGGAGTCTAAGTAGGCAGAACACTGTAAGGTCCTGCCATGTCCTCAAGAAGACAGAGCACCACTGCAATGAAAATGGGCTTCTAATACTGCCAATGGGCTTTACAAAACATATGTCCTAAAATCCATGCAGGTCAGCCTAATGGGCAGAAGGTGGCTAGCAGGAGGGGCAAATGCAACTAGGAAGCAGCAGAGCCAAGATCTGAACATGGTACTTGATGACTTGGTACTTTGGAATATGTATTTATTCAATGAACATTCAATTTCCACTCTGTGAAAAGCACCATACAAGGTGCTGAGGACTCTGTGGTAGTAGAATTTCCCACTGAATGATGTGTCAAGCCCTGGGCTGAGGCTTTTCACATAGAACACTTACAGTAGTCCTGTAAGTTATGTGGCATTATCTTCATTTGATAGGCAGGCTGCCCAAGGTCACAGCTGGAAAGTAACAGGACAGAGATTCACTTATATGAACCCATTCCCACAAGGAAGTCTAACTGGGGAGAAAACCAGTCCTCTTTTTTGTTGTTGTTCAAGTACAGTTGTCTCCATTCCCCCCCCAACTCTCCCCACCCCAGCCATCCCCACCCTTGATCCTACCTGCCTTTGATTTTGTCCATGTGGCCTTTATAGTTGTTCCTGGAAACCCTTCCCCCCTTCCCCCCCATTATCCCCTCCCACCTCCCCTCTGATTACTGTCAGTTTGTTCTTAATTTCAATGTCTCTGGTTATATTTTGCTTGCTTGTTTGTTTTGTTGACGAGGTTCCACTTATAGGTGAGATCATATGGGAAAACCAGTCTTTTAGTGTTGAGGACTCTCCTTCCAGAACTTTTGTAGGCAAGAAGAGTTCAGAACCAGGGCCCTGTGAGATCAGGACAGTTTATCTCCCTCCTAAAGACAAGGGCTAAAATAGCATTACTGTTCTTAAGTGGGCCAAAGTGGAAACTGTCCGGTATGAGGCCATGGGGCCATGCTGAGCTGGAGAAGTGCAAATACCCACAGCAAAGCATGACCAGAATCAGGAAGTATGGCCCCACCAGTGGAGCGAGTGGAGGCCTGAAAGACCACATGGGCCAAGAACGGAGTTAGTTCCTCAGGCAGAGTTGCAGTTTTGTTTATTGTGTCATAGGGCCCTGGACTTGCACATAATAGACCCAAGAGGAAGGGCCCGGAATGGGGAACCACGTAGGAGTTTGAGATGGGAAGCCTTGGTGAAAACTTCAGTGTACTGTCCAGCTTCTGTATTCAGTTCCTGCTCTGAAATGACACAGAATGGTCTCTGGTGTCAGGGCCAGCGAAGTGATAAAACTTACTAATGTAGATTAGTCGGACAACTCAATATCACAGCCCACCCGTGGTTCTCCAAGTGTGGTCCCTGGACCAGGGTATCAACATCACCTTAGAACTTGTCAGAGATGAAAGCTCAAGGGGCCACCCCAGACCTAGAGACAACAACTATGGGCATATGGTCCAGCAACCAGTTCTCATGAGCCCTCAGGGTCATGCTCAGGTACATACCAGTTTGAGAACCACTGCTGTGGAATCACTGATTCCTAATAGAGACAAGGTGAGGCAAGGGGGCTCAGGGGACCCTGAGAACAGGGTCTCAATAACAAAGAACTCTAAGATGTGGTCTATGAGGGCTGGAGAGGGGGAGGGAGATGATTCCCATGGAAAGAGGCCTAGCATGTAACAGCCACTGATAATTACTGGGCAATGTGTTGGTGTAGGAAGTAGTACAATGAAATGTTAAGACTTGAGACAAGACTATGGTTCAATTTTTTGTCAGAATTCAGGGGAGACAGAAGATCAGGGGCTAGGCAGTGGGGATGAAGGGCACTAAGTTAAGAAGATAATCAGTGGCCCTTGGTTTGTACCAGCTCATTTGGATTCTCCCCTTTGTCTTTTTGCTCTTCTGATAATAGGCCCTGGTAGAGCCTATTGGGGAAGATGGTAGGTACTGGAAAAGATGTAGAGATGGCCAGCACATGATTCTTCCATTAGAGTGGGACAAAAATATAAACTGTTATTGCACTGTGGTAACATAGGAAATCAGAGAAGGCTTCATGAAGGGAAGGAAGGTATAAAAGGAGCATTCCTTGCAGAGGATTTGCTGTCTTCTGCATTAAGGGCTTTGGGTGGGCATACAGCATGGTCAGTGAACAAATGTTTGAGTATCATGGGAGCCCTCTCTGTATGGGAAGGGGCTGGAAAGAGGATGGGTCTAGTTAACAGGAATGTTGGTTGAATCCTCAGTGTTTTAGGTACCCATAAGCATTTCATTTTTCTTTTATTTAATCCTCACCAAATCCATTGACCTTGTGGGGTACTAAAGAACATACTAAAAGTTTGAATTTTATTCTGTGGGCAAATAGGCAGCCTTTGAAGTGTTTTAAGAAGGAAATGGCTTTGGCACCATTCTCTGTGCTTCTGGTTCTCTGCTCTGACTGCACATGAGAATTGCCCGGAGCTAATTGCAAGGAAATGCAGCTGCCAGGTCCTACTCTGGATAAGACAAATGGTCTAGGGCTGGGACCCTGGAGAGGGCTGGAGCCATCTGGAATCCCATCAACCTTTTTGGTGCCAGGGACAAGTTTCATGGAAGATAATTTTTCTACAGACCAGGGAAGGGGGCGGAAGTGGGAGGGAGACAGAGGACAGAGCTCAGGCAGTAATGTTAGTGAAGCTTTGCTCACTCACCTGCCTCTCACCTCCTGCTGTGCAGCCTGGTTGGGCAGGGTTGGGAGTGGTTTGGGACCCTTGACTCAACATATCGGACTGCCAGGAAAAGTCAGAGGGTCTGAGTTTTGGCTCAACAAAAGACATGTTAGTTACTTGACTTTGATAGTGGCATTTTTGTTTTTCTTTCAGGAATGTCCAAACCACAGGTAAGTATCCTTTTTTTTCTTTTCCATTTGGCTTCATCTTATAAACTTTAGTCTGTTTTGCTCCTAAATGTTCATATTTGTGCTTTATTGATATAATAAATGTGTATCATGCATCTAACATGAATGAGAGGACAATCCTGAGTTGCTGTGTGACATTCCTTCTCTTTTGGAAATGTTATATATAGCAGAGTAACAGTAAAACTAGATGCATCATTTCATTGTTGTCTCTGTGTGGTGTGTAAGGGAATAGAAATTTAAAATCCTATATTCTACCTCTGGATAGTCACTGACAAGTTTCTAAATAGGTACAAGCTACTTTTCATGCCATTAGCACTCATTTGTAAACATGGGCCAGTGAAGAGCATATTTTAACCCCTGACTGTTTCTTTTTGTCAGACTTGCCTTGGGTATCCCCTGAGCATCTTCTTCATTGTGATCAATGAGTTCTGTGAAAGATTTTCCTACTATGGCATGAAAGGTAAATATTTTCAACATCCCGCCCCTTTGCATGAAGAGGGCCAATTACCATAACCACTCCTAACTGTGTTTTCCTCCCCCTCCCCCTGCCCACTTCGGAAAGCACTCCTGATTCTGTACTTCACTCGGTTCATTGGTTGGGATGACAATTTGTCCACTGCAGTCTACCACTCGTTTGTTGCTCTGTGCTACCTGACGCCAATTCTCGGTGCTCTCATTGCTGACTCCTGGCTTGGAAAGTTCAAGTGAGTTGTTACAACTTTCTTATTCACAAACAAGACAAAACATAATTATTAGCTTTGTGGTTTGAGATCATGGACTTTGGGAGCAAAGAATTGGGAGCATAAAACTCTTAGGAGTGCATGCTGGACCCTGTTTCGGTTCATCATCATACTCCCAGAGTTTGGCACTGTGCCTGGCATTTAGCAGTCACTGCAAATAGTATTGGTAGGTTCTTTTTTTTCTCCTTCAAACAGGGATAACATATTTGTCTCATCTTGAAATAGTAGCAGGAATACTGTGTATCATTAATAATGTGTTGGGCACTGAGTTAAGGGCAGGGAGAACAAAGAAACTCCCTAATTTTTGTCCCAGCTGCCAAAAAGCTCACACTTCTCCATGAGTAGAGAGGACACATGACACTCACCCAGTCCTTCAGGAAGTGCATTCAATAGCAGATTATCAGGAAGTTCCTAGGACTTAATAAGCGAGGAAATGGAGGCTCTTCCAGGCCAAAGACATGAAGTATGCAGGAGCAGGAAAATTCATTCTCAAAGTAATTTAATACAGCACAAAAATAACCAATGGTCCACTCCAGCCCAATGTTACCAGGCAGAAGATAGGTATCTGAAGTTTTAAGTACTGATTCCAATAGACAGGTTAAAGAAAACACTGGGTCTTTCAAAGACTTCAAAGATGAAATGGATCTTTCTCCTTGCCTTGGCTCCTCCAGCCAAAACTTTGCTCTGCACTTGCGGGCTGGGCAACAAATTCTTCAGCAGGTTGCCTTTCTAAAAGCTACTGGTTTTACTCAAGTTTGAGAAACAAATATATTTGTGTCTGGGCTCTTGAAAGTTTAAGGTCGGGGACCTCTTTGTGGTGGAGCAGGAAGTGGACTGTACAATTAACATGAATTTTCTTAACCCCCTTGAAACACAGGACAATTGTGTCACTATCCATTGTCTACACAATTGGACAGGCAGTCACCGCAATAAGCTCCATTAACGACCTCTCAGACTTCGACCACGATGGAACCCCTAACAACATTGCTGTACATGTGTGAGTTCCTGTTACGCCTGCTGCCCTACCCCAACCCTCCCCCTGGTCTTATCTGATGCTCTAATTTTTAATCTTTTCCCTTGAACTTCACTATAAGTGTAAGAAGGGCTTTACTCCCTCATTAGCAGTATAGAGAAAGCCATTTAATTGACTAAGAGTTGGGTCTTCAGTAGGTCACCATCCTAGCAGTCATCTGGAATCATTGTTAACTTGAAGCTTGCTGTCCAGAGCACATCTCACATGGTCAGTGCACAGGATACTTGTGTTAATCTTGATCTTCCCTAGAGGGACATAACTCCCACTGACCTGGATAGTTAATTGTGCCAGGTTTCCTCAAGACTCTGTACCTTTGATTTGCTGTCTTGTACTACATTTTTGCTGAGTTTTCAGGAATTCAGTTTCATAAATATTTGTTTGAGTACTGTGTTCTGAGTCCTTGATGGAAACTGCTATTGACAAATGCTCCTCTTGTGAGATTCGTTTCTCTTCACAGCGGTCTGGTCTAGTAGACACGTTACAAAGATTTATTTTGTTTCCTGTTCCTGTGCTTCAGTTCCTTGATCTCTAAGTAAGCCATCTTATCGGCTGGGAAAATACAATTGAAATTCAAATTCATATCTTCAGTCCCTGTATTTCTGGTTTGTTCATCAGTCAGATTGCTGTCCACACTAGGTCCCTTGATGTAATACTCTCAGTGCCCGTAGGGAACTGTGTTGGTTGAGGGGAGTGGTTATTAGCTCAGTCTGGCAGCTCAGGCTTCCAGTATTTGACTCCCAAACCTGGGGCCACTTATCTTCTCTGTGCCTCCATATTCTAATCTACAATATTAAGAACATGGACTCTAGAGCCTGGCTATGTGGGTTCAGATTCTGGCTGTGCCCCTTACTAGTTGTGTGATCTTAAGCAAGTTTTCTAACCTCTGTGCCTAAATTTCCTTATTCATAATAGCACCTATCTCATCTAGGACTGTTGTGTGTTAATTCAAATAGAGCACCTGGAACATTGTCTGGCGAGTGAGAAGAAAGCTTAGTTACTTATTTTATTTCATGGAGTTAGTATTAAAGCATTTAATGCTAACAATTTTCCCAAGAGTACATGGTTTTTGCAACTAGCCGTGTTTTTGTTGTATTCTGAAATACTTAAAGTGACAGCCCTGGCCAGTGTGGCTCAGTTGGTTGGAGTGTTGTTCTGTAAACCAAAAGGTTGCAGTTTCAATTCTCAGGTTTAATCTCTGGTCAGGGCATGCACAGGAGGCAACTAACTGATGTTTCTCACATTGATGTTTCTCTCTCTTTTTCTTGCTCCTTTCTTCTCTCTCTGGAATAAAAGAATGCTTAGGGTGACAGCACTTAAGTTGTATTAAGAAGCAAACAATGAAAGAGGTTCTTCGATCAGCTAATTTGTGAAGATGAACATGATTTTTTAAAGAATTCTTTCTTGGACTTCTGGCTAAGATGGAGGCATAGATAGACACACTGTGCCTCCTCTCACAACCAAAAGAGGGACAACAACAATTTAAATACAAAAACAACCAGAACTGACAGAAAATCGAACTATATGGAAGTCCAACAACCAAGGAGTTAAAGAAGACACATTCCTCCAGACTAGTAGGAGGGGCAGAGAGGCCTTGCAGCAAGGCGGTGGCTGGAGGACCCAGTGAGGCAGCGGATTGTGGAACTGGATGTGCAAGGCTGCAGCTGGCGGACCAGATGGTCCCACATTCACACACAGATAAACCAGGAGAAACAAAGGAGGAGCGGAACTGACCACACAACCCAGGGCCCCAGAGCTGGGAAATAAATCCTCAAACCACTGATTGAAAACACCTTGGGGGCTGTGGTGGCAGCTGGAGAAACTTCCAGTCTCATGGGAAACTTTGTTGGAGAGACCCATGGGGTCCTAGAATGTACACAAACATACCCACCCAGGAATCAGCACCAGAGGGCCCAATTTGCTTGAGGGAAGTGAGGGAAGTGACTGAAATCCAGCAGAGAGTGGAGCAAGCACCATTGTTCCCTCTCTGGCCCCTTCCCCACATACAGCTTCACAACCCAGCGATGTGAGTTGCCCTGCCCTGGGAAACACCTAAAGCTCCACCCCTCACTACATAACAGGCATGTCAAGACAAACAAAAAATGGCCCAAATGAAAGAACAGATCAAAGCTCCAGAAAAAAACACAACTAAGTGATAAAGAGCTAGCTAAACTAGTGCACAGTTCAAACACTGGGAATCAGGATGCTCACAGAATTGGTTGAATTTGGTCACAAATTAGATGAAAAAGTGAAGGCTATGCTAAGTGAAATAAAGGAAAATCTACAGGGAACCAATAGTGATGGGAAGGAAACTGGGACTCAAATCAACAGTGTGAACCAGAAGGAAGAAAGAAACATCCAATTAGAAAAGAATGAAGAAACAAGAATTGAAAAAAAAATGAGAAGAGGCTTAGGAACCTCCAGGACATCTTTAAATATTCCAACATCTGTATTATAGGTATACTAGAAGGAGAAGAGGAAGAGAAACAAGTGGAAAACTTATTTGAACAATAATTTCCCAATCCGGCAAATGAAATAGACTTCCAGGAAGTCCAGAAAACTCAGAGAGTCCCAAAGAAGTTGGACCCAAGGAGGAACACACCAAGGCACATCATAATTGCATTACCCAAGATTGAAATGAAGGAGAGAATCCTAGAAGCAGCAAGAGATAAGGAGGCAGTTACCTACAAAGGAGTTCCCATCAGACTGTCAGCTGATTTCTCAAAAGAAACCTTGCAGACAAGAAGGGGCTGGAAAGAAGTATTCGCAGTCATGAAAGGCAAGGACCTACATCCAAGATTGCTCTATCCAGCAAAGCTATCATTTAGAATGGAAGGGCAGATAAAGTGCTTCTCAGATTAGGTCAAATTAAAGGAGATCATCACCAAGCCCTTATTGTATGAAATGTTAAAGGGATTTATCTAAGAAAAAGAAGATAAAAAGTATGTACAGCAAAATCACAATTATTAACAACCACACCTAAAACAAAAAGAAAAACATACTAAGCAAACAAGTAGAACAGGAACAGAAACACAGAAATGGAGATCACATGGAGGGTTATCAACAGGGGAGTGAGAAGGGGAGAGAGGGGGAAAGGTACAGAGAATAAGTAGCATAGATGGTAGGTAGAAAATAGACAGGGGCAGGGTAAGAATAGTGTGGGAAAAGTAGGAGCCAAAGAACTTATATGTATGACACATGGACATGAACTAAAGGGGGGGAATGTGAATGGGAGGAGGTGTGAAGGGTGGAGAGGAGTGAAGGGGGCATAACTTGATACTCTGCTTTGCAATTAAATCATGTTTTCTAATGTTTTTAATGACTGTTATGAGTCTATTAAGATTATATCAGAGACAATGCTTAAACATTTCACTTATCTACTCTTTTACTAAAATGATAAGGCTGCAAAAGAACTCCTTACAAAAATTCTTATTCAGTATTCAAGCTATTACTTTAGAGTTTCTAGCTAGTAATGTGGGGGGGCTCCACCCGCAGAGCCCCATCCCTCCGTCACGTATGAAAATAAAACTACCAAGACATGATCTGCTTGGGGAGGAGAGGTGGTCGATCTCCCAAAGGAGAGGGACCCAGAGCCCCTTCCTCACTGGGCTTTTATTGGGTTCAAATACGCAGGAATACAGGTATGTCAGGTGGCAAGGATCAAACAATGGATAACGTTTCAAAGAAATCTGAGGGCTTAATCTGAGTCCAGTGTCTGTCAGGAAAGGGGGTTGCAAAAACTTTGGGAGACATACTCATTTCCTCCTTGGACCCTTATCATTTAAATGAGAGCACTCTTAACAAAGCTGGCTTCACAGAACTTTACAAATTCTTTCTTATATCCAATCACCCGGGAACTGCTCTGGCCGGCACAGGGCTGCACTGCCCTCCTTCATAGTTTCAGGCTTAAGCTGATTAGAGTCAGGAAGCCATCTCCCAGACGGAAGTGGGGACTCAGGCTATTTCAGAATAGCCAGGGGGTGAGGGTCCATCTCCCCCTCTTTGCTGCAGCCCCCCAAGTCCTTCCATGAGGGCCTTCCAAGTGGTCGTGTCTGGCTTGGGTTGCCCCTCCCTTGAGGAGTCTTACGCATCATTGGCTAACTGACCAAGCATTGAGGCCAGAGATGAATGAAGCAGAAGCGGCGCTCCTGCCAGGGAGATAAGCTTTGTCACCTTAGTGGCTCAGGTCCTCTTGACAGAACAGACCCAGATGAAGCAGGTGCCTGGGCTCTTACTCAGCCTAGCCATGGGGTGCAGGTTACAGCTCCTGAAACCAGGCTGAACGGTCCGCAACATAGTCAATTATTAGATAATGGTATAAGCTTAAAGGTCCAAGAGATCAAATTCCATTCACCTATCAAGAGGAAAATGTCTGTGCATTTTCCTGTCATACAGATTGTGTCCCTTTTCTGTGTTTACTGCTTCACCTGATCCTCAGAGGGAAATTAGGAAACAAGAGGCTTCTGCTTATAAGAATCTCACATTTCAGCAATAACTCCCACCCCATTGTTTCTCTAGGGCATTGTCCATGATTGGCCTGGCGCTGATTGCTCTCGGTACTGGAGGAATCAAGCCCTGTGTGTCTGCATTTGGTGGAGATCAGTTTGAACAGGGTCAAGTAAGAGCACGTGCATTCATGGAAAGCACATAAATGAATTCTAAATCTCCAGGAATCAGATTCTACTGACACAAAGTCTGTTCTCCACTGGATTCTTTTTTCTTTTTTTAAATTATTTTATTGTTGTTCAAGTACAGTTGTCTGCATTTACCCCCCACCACTTTCCCCCACCCCAGCCATCCTGCTTCCAACCCTCTTGGTTTTATCCATGTGTCCTTTATAATTGCTCCTGAAAACCCTCTCCCCTCCCCCCTTCCCCCTTTCCCCCATTATCCCTTCCTACCTACTCTCTGGTTACTGTCAGATTGTTCTTAATTTCAATGTCTCTGGTTATATTTTACTTGCTTGTTTGTTTTGTTGATTAGATTCCACTTAAAGGTGAGATCATATGGTATTTACCCCTTACTGCCTGGCTTATTTCACTTACCATAATGCTCTCCAGTTCCAATTCTTTTTGAATAGACTTGAAAGTGAGATACTGACCAAATCTGAGAAGTCAGGTCATCAGCTACATTTGATCAGTTGATATATAGCCAAAGTCATTATACTTTAACTTTATCCTTTTTATTATAGGAAAAACAAAGAAACCGATTTTTTTCCATCTTTTATTTGGCCATTAATGCTGGAAGTTTGCTTTCTACTATCATCACTCCCATTCTCAGAGGTAAAACTATCAGAAGGGGACTACTGTTTTCCTTTTTTTAATTGTGGGGAGAAAGTCAGATTAAAAGTTTAAGTCCTTGCTTTGTCTGTTTTGTATCTTTAGTCTTCAGTTATACTTCAGCTACCAGACACACTAGAATACACATCGAAATCCAGAATATGTGTTTTTTTTCTTTTGAGTTTTATCTCCTTTTCAATCTTATTTGAATCCCTTATCCTAATGACTACTGAAGAATCTATGGCATCCTTAGCATAGCAGCCAATTTTTCTAAATTATTGCTAATGCGAAGTCCTTATTCATGGTAAAAGATAAGACAGGAGAGGCTGTGGAAACCACAGATTTTGCCTTCAAATTTTGCTCCCCAGTGATGTTCAGTGAGTTAGGAAGAGTTTTGTGGGCAAGATCTTATTCTTTGCTTTTCTGTCATCTCACATATTTCGAAAACAACTGCCCAGGAAAGAGGATGAGACAGCAACTGGCAACATCATTCAGATTTTTATGCTTACTAATTATCCATGGAGTTTGTGAATTTTCAACATGGAAGGGAATATTTGGAAACAAATTAGACCAAAACAAGATTATAATATGTACACTGAATCATTTAAAATTATGAAATAAAATATTTTGTAAGGATTTCTGGATATCTGCATAGACTAGTAGTTTGGAGATGATACTTAAGCCACATTTCAACTTGTATTATAAAAATTTAGTAGTTTTTATTCTTATGTTCCCTCACCTCACCCACCTCCCCACCTATTAGAATATCTACTATGCATGTTTGAATTAGAGAATGTCTTAAAGGATAACTTTTTTAAAGGTAAAATCATGACTCTCACACAAATATGAAATAAGCATGTGACAAATATTTTATATAACTTATTAATTCATGAGGGAACTGGATAATAGTCAGTTGAAATAGGAATTTGACTAACAGGGATTTATTTATATTCATTACAGAGAGGGAATTTATTTGTATTGCCATGAATAGGAAACATTGCATAACTATTAGTTTTCTACTAGTTAACTTCTTGCTCTACAGAATTATGAAATAGCTAGTCAAAGACCCTTTAAGATCAGATTCATGGAGGTTCCAACATTCCATTAAAAGGATTTCCAGAATTCTCTGTTGCCCCTTCCAAAAGTCTTAATTATTTTCACACCAATCCTAGGATTTCAGAGTTAAAATTGTTCCTCAGTCAGGGGTTAGCAAAACTATGGCTCATGGGCCAAATCCAGAAGTGTAGAAAAGACCATCCATTTGTATATTGTCTATTGCTCCTTTCACCCTACAAAAGCAGGGTTGAGTAGTTGGGACAAGGACTAAATGGCCCATATTTTTACTAAAATATTCACTCTCTGGCTCTTCATAGTAAAGTTTGTTGACCTCTACCCTGGGTCATCTAATTGTTTTCAAATTGGCATGAATTCAGGAACATGTAACCATGATTTTCCAAGCCACTTTTGATTTTATTTACTAAATATTCTGGTTATTTTTAACTCCCCCACTAAGACAACCCACTGGACATAAGAACTGATTTTGGCTTAGCTAGTGTCAGATATCTACTTAAGGGCTGAGATTAAACCAGTCTCCATCTCCTGCTCTTTCTACTACAAAACTCCTTTGCTCAGCTGCCAAATTGTTGCAGATGGATATGAGGTCCAGGCTCTTGATGGTCATGAACAAGGAATTGAATGGACCACACAAATAAAGATAAGCGAACAAGCAAGAGAAAGTTTCTGGTGTCATAAGTGATATATCCTCTGAGAAACAGGAGAAAGCCTAAAACCAGCAACAGCCACTAGACCCAATACTGACCATCAAAATATCCAGGGAAATAAGGGGAAAACCTGACAATCAGGATCCACTTAATTACAGAGAGACCAAATCCTGAAATGGCCCCATACCTTCCTGTAGCTGAAGTGATCAGGCAACAAAGACAGAAAAACCCAATCTTGTTACAGAGGAGGAAGCACATCATTACAGTATGATAGGGATCATCTCAAAAGTTCAAGTCAATTCTTTCTTTGCTCCTAGCAGTTAATCCCTTCCCAGGCCTGGCCACTTCTGACCTGGGGTGCTAGCATTTCGATGTTCTTTGCCTGCTGCACGTGAGCCGATCTAATGAAGCTACTCAACAACTTCTCTGCTGTTAGTAAGGCAAATAGATAAGTCTAGAAGATTAAGTGAAAACAAATATGTAATAACCAGTTAGGGATTTTTAAGGTGGGAACTAGATAAACATTATGAATGCCATAATAAGCTTTAATCTTATAATTTCTCCCCAGTTCAAGAATGTGGGATTCACAGTAAGCAAGCTTGTTACCCATTGGCATTTGGGGTTCCTGCTGCTCTCATGGCTGTTGCTCTGAGTAAGTAGAAATGAGTTGAATTAGCATAATCCTATGATCAGATCAGGTCTTCATGTTAATTATTGTGACCAATTTTTAAAAGTTCATGTAACAAATTATAATTATAAGTAGTATGAAGAATTGCCATCCTATGTTAAACATGCTCTGAGAATTTAAAGAAAGTAACCTTGGCATTTTTCAGAGGGAATAAGGTCGAAGAAGTTTTACAGGAAAAGGGATCAACTGAGTTGAACATCTAAAGGTGTGATACGATTTAGGCTAGTGATACTTTAGGCTTGATACTGTAAGATGAAGATGATAGACTAGGCTAGACTGGTTGAACCCATAGCTGAAAGCTTTCTTCCTGTCAATATGTGACCATCTACAACTTGAAGACATAGCAACCTAGTCCAATTGTTTAAATACCTCCAGTACCATCTAGATTTCTATAAGGTATCATCTCAAAATGTTTCTATCATAATATATATGTTTATTTTATGCATTCATTTGCACATGAGTTCTTGGCACTGGCTTTTTTAAGAAGTGTAAAGAGATTTCTACATGGGACAGTCTAGTGTGAAAGATGGTAGGGGGTCTTCATTTCCTAGGACTACCATAACAAAATACCACAGACTGAGTGCCTTAACCAACCAGAAATTTATTTATTGTCTCACAGTTCTGGAGGCTGGAAGTCCAACATCAAAGTGTCAGACGGGTCATGCTCCCATTTAAGACCCTGGGAAGAATCTCTTCCAGGCCTCTCTCCCTTTTAAAGCACCCTGGCTTGTGGCAGCATATTGTCAATCTGCCCATGCCCTTCCCTCTGTGTGTCCAAATGTCCCCTTTTTATAGGGCTACCAGTCATACTGGGGTCGGGCCACCATAATGACTTGATGCAGACCCTGGCTCATGGGGTCCGCCACATTGTGGATTAGGCATGAGAAATTCACACAGACTACAGTTCTGTGGAGGAAAAGGGACAGCATGGCTTTTCTCTCAAGGGGAGAAAAAGCTGTGGCCCTTGCCGTGACCAGCCTTTATTTCTTTTTCTGGGCACATTACATGATGGTCCTCATTTACTATGCACAGGTTCGCTTTAGGTGGTTACCTTTTACAGAAAACAAAGGAGAGGATGCCACTAATCATATCACAGAAGAGGGATATTTGCAAATGCAAAGGGAAAAGTGGTTGAACCAGTTACATTCCATACTGGGTAGGTTTAGCACAGACTTTAGGAAGTTATAGTAGGTGTTTGCTGTTTCAATTCAGGGTGAGGGAGTTTTAGCAAAAGTAAGTCTCATGGCAGTCTAGGTATAATGCAGGCCTGATTCCCCATGGAAGAACCTATCCGTGGGGCATGGGTCCTGTACATCTCCGAGTGGGAGTGATACAGGGTGTAGCCAAGAGGGGGGCCCAAAAATAGGGATTTGGAATGGGGCCCAGAGCTCAGGGTGCCCAGGAAATATTAGAGGGACATATAAGATGTCCTCACCCCTTCCCCCACGGGTGTGAGCTGGGGGAAGGGACGCATGGAGCAGGGACATGCAGAGCTGTTTTGTACAGCTACAGCTTTGCAGCTAATCCATGGCATGGTCATTTAACATCTCTGTAGCCTTTGGCTGGTGACTTAGATGTGTTAAATAGCTGTAGCCATGCTCTGAGCGAGGGGGATGGAAAGGACTCCCCCCCCAAGATGTAACTGGGGGGAAGGACCCCTGAGTTACAGTGCCTGCATGGGAACTTGGAGAAGATTGGCTCCAGGATGTGGGGACACACCTGCCCAGACTCACGATGGAGCCCAGTAAACTTGGAATAATACAGGAATGATGGCAGGTGTAACTGATTGTAGGAGGAGTCGGAAATGAGGCTGCAGAGGAGGATTGGTGTGAGAATTTAAACAGAGACGTGGCAGCCATTTAAACGAGAGAGCCACCTGGCTTTGACCAGAGAGAGAGCCATGTGCTTTTGGCAGAGTCAGGACCCCCTGCAGCTGTGTGAAGAAGAATCTCCATACAGCTTTAGCAGAGAACCACCACTCGGCTTAGCCAGAGTGGCGACCCTACCCTCTCTGCAGCTTTGCGGAGAGAACTACGAGGTTTTGCCAGAGTGGGGACCTCTTCCCTGCAACTTTGGTAGAAGAAGACCACACGTTTTTGGGGTGCTCTCTTTGGCTGTGTGACCTGGGAAGCAGGGGATACTTTGCCTGGAGGAAGGGGGAAAGGACTCTTGCCAGTAGGCCATGAGAAGGTGCCACATGGCTTTGGATTAGTCAGAGATCCTGCCTGGATGGCAACACAGCTGATGGTGTCAGGAGCCTGGATCCAGGACATTTGCTGCTTTTCCTGAGTTACAGTGCCCTGAATTAGGGCAGGGAGAGAAGGAAGCACTGTGGGTGTCTGTGGGTATCCCTAAGGACTTTGATATCTTAATGAAGACATTAAGTCACTACTTTCAGTCTGTATAGCATTAAATAAACATTTCCTTTCCTTTTCACAAATCTCTGGCATTGAGAGATGTCTTTCCATCTAGCAACCGACAGTCGAGCCCAGTAGGGGGCCTTTTGGTAATAGTATATTGTGACCCCCTGGGCCCTCTGGCCCTGCATGTGAGAGGCATATGCCTGTCTGTACGCCTGCTCTCTAACAGTTTTTGGCATCCCTGAGTAGGCCAATAATTGCCCCCCTTGGACCAGTGTTCTGTAACAGGAGCTGGGCCCACGCCACGCAGAATGGTGTCCTACAATGACTCATCTTACCTTGTCACATTCTGTGGTCCTGGGGATAAGGACTTCAACATATTTGGGGCAGGGCATGGAGCATAATTCAACCTATAATAGTAGTACAAGAAGGAAACGGCCCAGTTTGACATCTCAAGCCTTCTTAGCTGCTATTCCCACTCAAAGAGGTAGGAGTCAACACTGTCATTTTCTCTGCTGATTTTTTCAATTCTTAATAGTATCAAGTATACTCCTTTTTAACATCTTTCGCTCATGTAGAAATTTAGCTTTTTCCATACACTTATGCAAGAGTTCAGTATTCTCCTTTTTGCATATGTCCAATTTCTTCCCTAATTGTTTAACTACTTCCCTACTCCCCTAAAAGGCTCATATATGCCTTCTCTTCTCTAATTCTGAGTAAGGAAATGGAGATAAAGAGGATTTCAAAAAATGTTGTTTTAGGCTGGACACTGTATTAAGTTGGTATTAGGTAAGTAGTCATTTAGTATGTATGAGTCCTTCCTACATCAAAGATTATCCTTTTTTTTCCATGGGAGAATTGAGAACAGGTCAAATCCTATGTATCAACACCAACTCTAGAAGTTTCTATCTGCAGCAATCTTATGCTTGAATTAATTAACTAGAAGCTTAAAGACTAAAATATTAGTTAACAAAAAATATACACTCAACCTCTACCACCCATGTCTGGGTTGAGGAAAATTGGCATTGGGTGAGAATACGAGTAAGCTCCCCTTTTTTCAATTTGGAGATATGCTTGAGAATTGGCGCCTTTCAAAATCTCAAGCCCTCTCTTAGTTGGGAAAAAATCTAATTCAGACAATTCATTGGTGTTTTAAATTTTTTGAATGCTGGTATTGGATAATGAGAAGTTCTGGTACAGGGATTGTGTTTTCAGAGTTTCTTCCAGAAATGCTTTTTTTCAAGGTTTTTTTTTTTTTTTTTTTTAAATAATAATGTGTCTTCCTAAGAGGGTTCATAGAAGAATTGCCTCCTTGTATAAATGCTTTTTCTTGTGTAAAACTGTAGCTATGTTTCTGGACCATGAGCACTGAATAAATTTTGTCACATTTGATTAAGTAAAAGTTTCAAAAGATTAGTTCCTACTTTTTTCTGAAGATTATAAAAAAGAAACTTTCTCCTGTCATTGCAACTGGAAAAATAAAGCTGGTTTTAATCTGTATAAAGTAAATATGTTAATCTGTTATGTGAAAGCACTTATTCCTTTTTTCTCCCTTTACACAGTCACAGAATTTGTGCCTAAATAGCCATATTTAGTGTCTTTGAGCTGTCCCATGTTCTGGGAAGTAGATAGTAGTAGACCTCATTGTTTATATGTGAGAACACAAATATAACATTACTCAGAAGCTCCTGTGGTTGTTAGAATCAAAAGCATTTTCTAAACTGGGAGGTAGGTAGGTAGACCCATTCTATGAGTAATCCTAGTATATCCGAAACAAGGTTATAACTGAAATAAAAGCACATCTTCTAGGTCTGAAGTAGTTCTAACAATACCCTGTTAACATATATTCTTTTGCTATGTCCAGTTGTATTTGTCCTTGGCAGTAGAATGTACAAGAAGTTCCAGCCCCAGGGTAACATCATGGAGAAAGTAGTCAAGTGCATTGGTGTAAGTATCTCAGTAGCTCTCTCTCAATGGCATTTTTAGTCAACCTAGAACCTTCCACCTCCTTCAAATTAAAATTCAATGAAGTGTTAACTTTCCTTTAAGCATTTTGTTAGTATTCTTTACTACAGGGGTGGGCAAAAGTAAGTTAAATTACCTGCCATCATTACCTAAAAGGTAAATCACAAGTAAGGATATGAAATAATAATAATAAGAAGAAGAAGAAGACAAATAATACAAATAAATAAATACAATGTTTAATCAATAAGTAATAATACAAGAATAAACTGTGTTTTTCATACTCACAACTGTAAACCTACTTTTGCCCACCCCTGTATTTTGATAAACTGATACTTCTTATAAAACTCGCCACATGGAAAAGGACACAACAGAATTCAAAAAGGGAAGGACAACAATGACTCTTGAACTTATAAGATCAGCGGTCAAAGAAAATTGAATCAAAGTGACTCTTCACCTATCAAAATGGTAAACAAGGTGTGCCCTTTGTCAGAGAGCAGAGAAGCAAAAAAGGAGGAGGCATGGTTTGGTGCTGCTGTGTATTGAGAGTCTGAAGAACTGAAAATGTCAGTTAATACTACTTTCGGGAATCAGGTATTAACTGAAAATGTCAGTTAATACTACTTTCAGGAATCAGTTAATACTACTTTCAGGAATCAGGTTATAAATGAACACAAATTTACATTCTAACATTATTAATGTAATATTTATAATACCAAAGCAATAACACAGAACAAATATTTACAGCAGCAAAAATTTAAGTCCTCCAAGTTGTGGATAATGGGAGAATAATGCCTAACTTACAGCACATCTATGCCATATTATGAAGTCATCAGAAGTCTTGTCTTCAAAGACTATCTGGTGACAGGAACATGCAGAATATGAATTCCTCCATATACATCCACATGGTGTATGTACATACAGGCACATTTAAAGTCAGGAAATAAATGTTGAGTGTAGGAATCTTTAAATAACGGAGTCAAATAACCCCTATTTTCTCCCATTTTTTTAATGAATATGTATACAGCATATAATCAGGGGAAAATGTGTCACTTACTTGTAAAAAAGTATGTGTGGATAATTTGGGGGATGTGAAGGCAGCCTTAAGGCAACATTAGGTCACTTACTTTCCCTTTGCCTGGCTTTATTGCATTAAATTATACATGTGCACTTTACTTCATGAAATAAGTGTGTCCTTTCAAAATCAAAAACATTATCTTTCAGCTATTTTTTTTTCCTTTTGCACTTTCCTCTAACAGTAATTAGATTGATTGCCTTCACAGACTTTTTTCCAAGTTAGGAAGGGATCTTACCAATAGTCTCTTCAAGTTCTTACTTCCCTAGTAATTGACAACTTAGTTCAAACTCCAAAAGAACAACTTCAAGCTCTTTAGAATCATGAGAACTGTATTTCCCAGTGTCCAAAATCAGCCCACAGCTTTGAGTTACTTACTGCCTTTTAGTCACATCCATGTTCCCAACCAAACCCACCATATTTTCTCTTGTTGCTACATATATAAATGTGCTTTGCTTTTCCTAAAGGCCCTCTTATTAACAAGGAATCTTAGAAACCCCTAATTTTATGATGGGTGGTCAGTGTATTTTTCTAATCAGTGTTACCATATTTTAAAACATGTTCAACTATAACCTTTATTTTTTTTATAAATCATTTCCATGTAGTGGGTTCTCACTGTCCTTTGTGTAGCTATGATCCATTTATTATAGACCTTCAATATCTAATATGGCAGATATTAGCCACATGTGGCTATTAAACATTTGAAATGCAGAAAGTTCAACAGAGGAACAGAGTTTTTAATTGGATTTCACTTCAATTAATTTAAATTATATAATTTCTTATACATGTATTTCTATATAATGTGTTCTTTTAGAGTTTAAAAAACAATACTTAGTTCGGTTATTGGAAAACTTTAAAATATATTTGGAACAACATAGGTATATAAATCTAGTTTTTCACACAAATTTTATGAAATGTAAATACAGATCAAATATTTCTAATAAAAATTTAGCATTCAAATTAAAATGTGTTGTGAGGGTAAAGTATACCCTGCATTTCAAAGGCTTGGTTTAAAAAAAGAATGTAAAACTTCTTATGAATTTTTAAAATGTTGATTACATATCATGTTTTGTGTTTCTTGGGTTAAAGAAAATGTATTTAAAATTAATTTTACCTGTTTCCTTTTTGCTTTTTAATATGGCTGCCACAAAACATAAATGTCACCTTACGTTTCTATTCAATGTTCCTCTCTGGAGAGCAGACTAGTAACAGAATGACTTTGTTTACCTTAAATTCACACACTTATAGTTAGTAAAAGATTAGATAAATGCATGTCATGCCTTTTAGCATTGTCATATATATATTAGTGTATACAATTTTCTATTTTGCTTCTCTCACAAGTTTTCCATTAAAAGGATTTTAATTGAAATGTCTTTTCCTGGTAAAGTAATCAGTCCTGTTTTGAAATTTCCTTTTTCTTCCTTCTTTCAGTTTGCCATCAAAAATAGGTTTAGGCACCGGAGTAAGGAATATCCCAAAAGGGAGCACTGGCTGGACTGGGCCAAAGAGAAGTATGATGTAAGTGATCATTATTGCTACGGTGGTCCCAGTGACCTTCCTCTAGAAAGTGAACATCCATAGTTGCAATTCATATTGTTAAGGCTCCATGGACAAGATTATCAGCTGTATCTTCTGAACTTTTATATCACATTAAGTAAGATTCTGGGAGTGTGATTTTTTTATATTGAAAAGAACTTGATGAAGAATGGATATAATTTATCTAGAAACAATGTTATCTTTTTTAAGTATATTTTATTGATTATGCTACCATAGTTTTTCCCAATTTTCCCCTTTTATCTCCCCTGTATCCTACACCCTGCAACTACAACTCTCCAGCATCCGCCCCCCCTTAGTTCATGTCCATGGGTTGTATAGATAAGTTCTTTGAGTTCTCTGCTTCCTACACCATTTTTGACCTCTCCCCATCTATTTAATGCCTACTAATTATTCTTCTTCCCTGTACCTTCCCCCCATTCCTCCCCTCCCCCTCCCCACTGAAAACCCTCTGTGTGATGTCCATTTCTCTGATTCTGTTCCTGTTCTAATTGTTTGCTTAGTTTTTGTCTTCGTTGTTTTTCTTTTATTTCTTTTAGGTTTATTTGTTGATAGTTGTGAGTTTGTTGTCATTTTACTGTTCATATTTTTGATCTTCCTTTTCTTAGATAAGTCTCTTCAACATTTCATATAATAAGGGCTTGGTGATGATGAACTCCTTTAATTTGACCTTATCTGGGAAGTATTTTATCTGGCCTTCCATTCTAAATGATAGCTTTGCTGGATAGAGTATTCTTGGATGTAGGTCCTTGCCTTTCATGATTTTGAATACTTCTTTCCAGCCCCTTCTTGCCTGTAAGGTTTCTTTTGAGAAATTGGCTGATAGTTCAATGGGAACTTCTTTGTAGGTAACTGTCTCCTTTTCTCTTGCTGCTTTTAAGATTCTCTCTTTGTCTTTAACCTTGGGTAACTTAATGATTATGTGCCTTGGTGTGTTCTTTTTTGGGTCCAACTTCTTTGGGACTCTCTGGACTTCCTGAAAGTCTATTTCCTTTGCCAGATTGGGGAAGTTTTCCTTCATTATTTGTTCAAATAAGTTTTCAATTGCTTGCTGCTGTTCTTCTTCTTCTGGCACCCCTATAATTTGGATATTTGGAACATTTAAAGTTGTCCAGGGGTTCCTAAGCTTCTCCTCATTTTTTAAAATTTTTGTTTCTTCAATTCTGTCCCAGTTGGATGATTATTTCTTCCTTTTGTTTGAAACCGTTGATTTGAGTCCTGGTTTCCTTCCCTTCACTGTTGGTTCACTGAATATTTTGCTTTATTTCATTTTGGGTATCTTTCATTTGCTCTTTCACTTTTTGACCAAGCTCAATCAGTTCTGTGAGCATTTTGATTGCCAGGGCTTTAAATTCTCCATCAGATAGATTGGCTATCTCCTCATCACTTAGCTCTCTTTCTGAGGTTTTGCTTTGTTCTTCCATTTTAGCCCTATTTCTTTGTTTGGGGCCCGTGTTAAGTTGTAAGGAGGTGGGGCCTTAGGTATTCATCCAGGCAGGGCAAACCTCCTTACTTCACTGGAGTGCTGCCTGTAGGGGAGGGGCCAGAGAGGGAACAATGCAGCTCTTCTGCACATCTCTAGCCCACTTTTCAAGGAGCTCTCATGTGAGACTGGGAGTTTCTCTCACTTAGGCAACTGCTATAGTATGCAGCCACCTCTGAGTCTCAGTTTCCCCTTAAGTCAGTTCTTCCTGCAAAGTCTGCAGCCAGCCCCACCCCCACTGTCCACTGGCTCACCAAGGTTTCTCTGCATTGGCCACCTTACTGGTCTGGTTGTTCTGTCTGACTGTTTCTGTAATTCCGTGGTTGTCGGAGTTCCATGCAGTTTGATTTTCTGGCACTTCTGGTTGTTTATTGATTTCAGATTGGTTGTTATCCTCTTTTTGGTTGTGCGAGGAAGCGAAGGGTTTCTGGAAACAATATTATCTTGTCATAGCTTTTCATTTGGTACTGTCTGCCAGTTATTATATGTAATTGTGATCATGTAACTTTAGCTTGAACATAGAAGAATTAAAAGATGGTAGTGGAATTTACATTTAGTGAAATTGAAATATAAATTCAAGTAACTTACCTCCTAAACAGACATTTTCACTCATATCTTAAATAGCTTAGGAAGTTTTGCTTTTCCGAAGAAACCTGAGGAAGGGTTTTTAGAACTGTTAACTACCACCCAAGTTGTCTCTAGATGTAAATGTCTACACTGAAACTAATATTGCTGATAACTGTAACACAAGGTGGTTCTTATTTGTCCCTCCCCCACTCCAACTACAGGAGCAGCTTATCTCTCAAATTAAGATGGTTACAAGGGTGATGTTCCTGTATATTCCACTCCCCATGTTCTGGGCCTTGTTTGATCAGCAGGTAATGTGAAACTGTGTTTTTGTACATCTTCATTTAGCAAACATCCTTTGGTCACTACCACATACCAAGCCATAGTTAGTATCTAGCTCTTAAAAAGGTTCTCTTCCAGTTTCTCTTTTATTCATGTATCTCTTTTTAAGAAACCAACTCTAGATGGTTCTATCCACATCTCTGTTGCAAAACAACAAAGAAATTAGATGTGGTCAAGTAAAGGAGCCTAAGGGAAGATTTGATCAAAGTGTCCAAGGCTCTTTCAAATCAAAACTGAGACTAAAGAAAATTTTTAAAAAAGAAAAACTGAGAAAAAAAGAAAATTAAACAAAAAAATGAGAAAAAAGAGTTTTTCTATTGATGCATTATGGTAAATGGATATATTACCTTTTATGGGATCCACAGAATGTTTAAACTGACAGGGACTTGCTCTCTTCCTACGTTAAATGGAATGTTTGGTTTAGAAGTGTCATCCAGGGATGGAAAGTCATTCTTATTAGAGCAGGGAACTAGGACCCTGATCACTGCCTTATCACCTGCGCTTTCTCCCACAGCTATAAGATGTGTGCCTAGGAATTTTTCAACATAAGGTTAGATAATTCAATGTATGGTGCCTAATAATCAAAGTACTAAGATATTATTCCTTTTAGAAAATGGAATTTCAAAAAAAATTACAAACATGCATAATTTTATTGTGCAGGAAGGATTATTATAAGGGTAAACCATCTCTTGGAAAAAAATTTAAGTGTACACATTATTCTTCTTATTTGTAAGTATGGAATTTAGAACAGCATTTTAAAGACCAGGGAGGTGGTTTTGCATGTTGAATACAAAGCTGTTACTGGATTTGGACTTGCACTAGAAATACATTCACCACCTTTTAGGTGTGTGACTCAGGGTAATCCCTGAACCTGTCTGAAAGGGTCATAACAGATGGCAAAACTGTGAGGATCAAAATAGAGAACATATATAAAGTAACCAGAGACTGGCATAGATGAAGAATTCAAACAATTAATGGTAATGGAAAAAAATATACAATAAAAATGACCTATTTTAAAAAAGAAAAATAATTCAAACAGTGGTATATTTCATGACTTTCTATGATGTTCTCCTAGTGGAGTTGATAGATTATATGGATATATTTATATCTTTAGTCCTCCATGGAAATGATCATATATACTTATACAGTCCTGAGTCATCTTTTCCTATAAAACAGGTTGAATGTAATGAGGCTTCCCAGGTTTAAATTTGTCAGTCTCTTCATGGAATCACATTCTAGGACAGCCTAGCCTGTCAAAAACGATTCTTAGCAATAATTATGTTCTTGACACTATGATGCCAGTGAATGTAGAATATCCTCAGGGGGTAAAGCTGCTTTCACCTTGTAGGTAATGTCTTGCTTCCCAACAAGCCTCAGAAATGCATTTTTGTCCTTCCTGAGGGAAGCTTTATCTCAGAGTAGTACTTTGTAGATTCCTTGTGGGGATGGGGGTGCTATATATTATGTTGACTTGCAGAGCAGAAATGCAAGTTGTTTCTTCTCGTCCAATATTACAATGGAACTGGGAGATGAACTTGATGTTGAAAAAAATTATAAACCCTGTAACATTTCAGACCTCCTTCCTGATTTGGAAAAAAACTCAGTATTGACTTGTAAAATGTTTAAAACCCATGATCCAAATGCAGTAAACTTGTTTGTTTTTAAGGGCTCAAGGTGGACACTTCAAGCAACAACTATGAATGGGAAAATTGTAAGTTTGAGCCATCAGGATATTTTAACTCCCCTGGTCACTATTTCTTTGTTTTAGTCCCTTCATCCCCCTTCTCTTTTCCTTTCATGACATTTTCAACCCTCAAATTGATCATCTATGGAAACTAGATGATCAACTCAATGAGACTCCCCCACCCCCATTTCTAGGGAGATATTGAAATTCAGCCGGATCAGATGCAGGTAAGAGAAAATATTTAAATTGCTTTCAGAGATCAAAGTCACCTTTGAGACAATGGTAACAGTTCATCTCCACTTTACCTGCAGACTGTCAACGCCATCTTGATCGTCATCATGGTCCCCATCGTAGATGCTGTGGTGTATCCTCTGATTGCAAAATGTGGTTTCAACTTCACGTAGGTGACCTTAGTGTTGGGGTTGGTGGGAGCCTCCATTAGTCTTCAGGCTTTGCAACTAGACTGCACTCCCTCAGTGTCCAGACCTCCATGGAAAGAAGTCTTTCTTCCCTCCCACAACACCAACTATATAATGGGACTTTTAAAGAAATACATTTGAATTAGATATTTGTGTGCTGATGTTTCTGAAAATTTGTCCTTAAAATAAAAGTGCTATTTACAGCAGCCTGTACAAGCCTGTAATTAAGGCTCTCTTATATATACTGAAGGTTGTTCTGAACAGGCTTCCCCAGAGTGGACCACTTTGACCCGCAGAGTATTTTCAGCTGAAGGCAATCTAGACCCTGCAGGCTCAGGAGAATCTTCTGACCCTCCCTACACTACCTAGAAGAATCTAGGGGGTCTTGAGCTGAAAGCAATCCAGACCCTATATGCTTACATAAAACTTTTACCTCTCCCTTGAAGAATTTAAATTTGGGGGTCTGCCCATAATGAGTCAGTACCAGAAATAACTTTTTATGACTTATCTATATGGCAGGGTAAATATCTAAATCACTGAACACCTGCTTCTCTTATCATCTTGCAAACTGTTCTTCTCCCCTCTGAAGCCCCAAGGCATCTTTCGTCATTCCTTGAATCAGGATGCCACATATACCTCATTTTCCCTTTCTGTCTCTGCACCTCTCATATATGTGCGGTTCCCATACATATGTACGCAATTAAATTTGGTTACTTTCTCTTGTTAATCTCTTGTTAAATTGACTTGAGATACATGTCAATTTAATTATTAAACCAGCAGAAAGAACCCAGAAAGGTAGAGAAAAATTTCTTCTTTCCATCATAATCTAGACAATAGAAATGTGAACTATAATCCAAAGTATCACCAGGATTATAATTTCTAGAAATTAAATGTAAAAATGTAAATGAGAAGCTGTATTACATTTAGCATCCGTAGTCTTGGTGGTGAAAAACAGATGAAGAGATGCTCTCAATCTCATGTATTTTGGGAGGGAAGTTAGTTTTGTTTGGGGGGATGGTAGGAGAGGAGTGCTTCTTTGGGGAATTTATCATTAGCTTGTTTGTTTGAAGCTGATTGGGAATCACTCTCTTGCTTGTCCCATTAGCTCCTTGAAGAAGATGACAGTCGGAATGTTCCTGGCTTCCATGGCTTTCGTGGCAGCTGCAATTGTGCAGGTGGAAATTGATGTGAGTTGCCCTCTGATTCTCCAGTGGCCTTTCTTAGCTCAAGTCGGGTGTTCAGAAGTCTTCCTTCTCCAGGACTAAAAGGATTAGGGGAGGCCAGGATCTTTGCTGATAAAATAAGTTCTGAAGCTATGGATGAGGTACTAAGGGGCAAAATTGTCCCTTCCTGACAGCATGGACTATGGGTTCTTAGCTCTGCAGAGGATGCCAGGAATAAGGTCAAATGGGTACACTTAATTAGGAGAAAAACTAGACAGCAGTTACATAAGGAGCTTCCATTGCAGTTCTTATAATGGGAGAGAAGTTTATGGAACTTGTTCTTTTATGAACTCCTAAACGCTCTAGTTAAAAGAAGTTCAGCACTCACGAAGTACTTCAAAACTGTATAAATTATCTTTTTGATCGGTGTCTTGGCTTTTGTATTCTAACTTTACTTATAATGGTTAGTTCCCAAGCTAATTCACATGTCTATTGGACACACAATGGAACTAAAGTAGGCTTTTAATGCCCTTAGTCTGAGATCAGGTCCTAGAAACCTGATCTATCTCCCTCCCTCCCTCCCTTCCTCCCACACCTATTCTCACTCTCTCTCCCTCACTCCCTCATTCCTTCTCTTTTTTAATTTTTATTTTTAACAGATTTTATTTATTTATTTTTAGAGAGTGGGGAATGGAGGAAGAAAGAGAGAAACTTTGATGTGTGAGAGATACATCTATCAGTTGCCTCTCACATGCCCCTCTACTGGGGACCTGGCCCGAAGCCCAGGCATGTGCCCTGACTAGGAATCAAACCAGTAACCTTTTGGTTCACAGGCCAGCACTCAATCCACTGAGCCACACCAGCAAGAGCTCTATTTTTTAATTGTGATAAAGTATACATAACAAAATTTACTATCTTAATCATTTGTACATGTACAGTTCAGTAGTGTTAAGTACACTCACATTATTGTGAACTTAATCTTCCGAATGCTTTATATCTTCCCAAACTGAAACCTTATATTCATTCAACAACAACTCCCCATTCCAACTCCCCACCCCTCCAACCCCTGGTAACTACCATTCTATGAATGGTCTCTATGAATTTGAATATTGTAGGTAGTGTGTTAAGTGAAATCATACAGTATTTGTCTGTGACTGGCTTATTTCATTTAGCATAATGTTCTCAAGATTCAACCATGTGAAGCATGTGTTAAAATTCCCTTCTTTTTTTTAAGGCTGAATAATATTCTGTATTGATATAGCACATTTTTAAGGCTGAGTAATATTCTATATGGATATAGCACATTTTATCCATTTATTTGTTGATGGATATCCATCAACAAATCCATTCACTTGGTTTGTCTTACCTCTTGGCTATTATTAGTAATGCTACTAAGATTATGGGTGTACTCACTTTCCCTTGAACATAGCTAGTCTTGTGGAAAATGAATTGTGGGGATAAAATAGAAATAGGTTGCTTTAGTGACACTGGAATTTGAGAGAGAACATGTAGGGAAAAGGCAGAAACCCTGAGGCAGGAGGGCATAAAGCATTTGTAAGAGGCTGTTTAGAGCACCAGTCCAGGGCTGATGTCTGGGCTTCCAGAGTAACAGGGGAGGCATCCAGGAAAAGCACATCTTGGGTGCCACAGCAAGATAAACATTCACTTAAACTATGGTTACTCTGACCCCCTCAGATATTAGGCTTTATAACTTAGCTCCCTTGACCTAAAGGTAGATGGGTAGATCCAAGATATGAACAAGAACAGCCTCTTTCTCATTATATCATTTTCTATGGGTGCAATAAAGTGAGAGATTGGAGGTTTGGCAGAGGGGTATTTGGTGCACCTCAGCCAGCACAGCTTTCCATGGCTGGGGAAAGTGACTCCAGTGTCATGGTTAAATTATATTCCATACAAACCAAAGACCTCACTTCCAGTTATGTTTTATTTTGCTCAGAAAACTCTTCCAGTCTTCCCCAAAGGAAATGAAGTCCAAATTAAAGTATTGAATATAGGAAATAATAATATGACTATATATTTTCCTGAAGAGATGGTACACCTTGCCCAAATGTCTCAGGTAAGTAGAAAGAACTTCAGTGTTTTTTTTTTTTTTCACTATCTGATCTGAGTTCTAATAGAATTTGCAGGAGCTGATCTTCTTGGTCCTTGTATAAATGCCAAGAGAAGCCCAGAAGTAAACTGCCATATTATCTTGATCTCCTTTTGACTTCACTCTGGACTGTATAGGGAGGCTCTGCCTACAGAGATCCCCCAGCCACCATGGATGAGAATAAATCTACCCAGACATGATCTGCTTGAGGAAGAAAGGATGACCAGCCTCTCAGAGGAGAAAGGTGTTTAGCCTCTCTCTCAATGGGCTTTTATTGAGTTTAGCTTGCATAGGGATGCATATCAAAGAAAGGAGGTACAGTTTACAGATAACATTTCTGTGACCCTGGGGGTCCTTTTGAATCAGGGTCTGGTAGACAGGGTGACACCAATTGGCTGTAAAACCTTGGGAAACAAACTTATTTTGTGTTTGGACCCCTAACATTTGAATTGAGGACATTCTTAGCAAAGCAGGTTTCACAGGACTTTATGCATTCTTTCTTAGGCCTGATTGCCCCCTCACCAGGAACCACCAGTCTGGCACAGGGCTGCACCTCTCTTCAGTATTGTTTCAGGCTTGAATCAGGTGGGGGAAGCAAGGCAACCAAGAGATTAGGAGACTTTTTACAGACAGTATGAGGACTCAGGCTATGATAAAGCCGAGGGGTGGGGGGTTTTTTGTCCCTTCTCCACAATACCCTAAGTCCTTCCCTGATGGCCCCTTCACAACTGTGTCTGTCTTAGGTTGTTCCTTTCTTGAGGAATCTTACGAGTCATTGACTATCCAGCCATCCTTCAGGGGCCAAAGAAGGTGAAGTAAAGGCAATAGAGGCTACACCCCTGCCAGGAGGATGTTTTGTCGCCTTAGTGACTTACAGTCCCAAGGTCCCCTAGCTGTGAGGCCTTTTCACCTGTCAGTGGGGTTACAGCTTCTGAAACCAGGCAGGATGGTTCCCAACACTGGACCAATGCACATCAAACTTTAATGTGCATATGAATCACTGAAGGAGCTTGTTAAAATGCAGATTCTTGATTAGTAGGTCTTTAACCTTCATTTTTAAAAAGCTTTTAGGTAATGTTGCTGCTGGCAGTTCATGGACCCACAATTTAAATAGCAAAGTCTGTCAGTGGTCTTCCACCAGGAGCAATATATAATGGGAGAAAAGTTTATGGAACTTGTTCTGGCAACATTAACTACTAAAAGATCTGGTTAAAAGAATTTCAGCACTTACAAAGTACTTCAGAAATGTGTCTTTTTGATGGACTTCCCTTTTGTGTTCTAACTTTTCTAATAATGGTTTGTTTCCAACCTAATTCACATGCCTTTTGGACCCACAACAGGGCTAAACTAGACTCCTAATGCCTTAGTCTGAGATCAGATCCTAGAAACCAGATGTTATATAGTTAAGGGACATCTGACAATCTCTGGAGGCATTTTTGTTGTCACACCTGGGAGTGCTATTGGCATCTTCTATGTACACAGTACCCCATCCCAACAAAGAGTAATCTGGCTCCAAGTGTCAATAGTGCCTAGGTTGGAAAAACCTGATGCAGACAGTCATTGGTCTAGATTAAAGGTTCTCAATCTTGAGTCCATATTGGAATCTCCTGGAAAGCTTTGAAAATTCTGATACCTGGGCCCCACCCCCACAGATTTTGATTGAAGTGATCTCATTCCTGTTTAGACATGGTTAAGAACCACTACCTTAGCTCTTGCCAAACTAATAATCTTGAAGAATAAAGAAAGTTTGGCTCCTGATGTTAGGCGCAGCCCAGTATTTATTATCTCCAGGGCTGATGCTCTTCTTTGCCCAATGATAGACATGATTTCCATAGCATTTATCTTCATAAAACAAAAGTAAAATGCTGGATGAAAACTGTGATTCCTCTGGTGGTACTAAGCAACCTTATAGCAGAGTCCTTAAGGGTGGGGGGCTAAGAAAAACTAATGCCAGCTCCCCCAAGGCATTTTTCAATGTGTTTGAACACTGGCAATGTCAAATAACATGCCATGACAGTGTTCAATGACACAGTGCAGAGCAAGACTCTGTGGTGTTAATTATGACCCCTTTTCCTGTTACAGACAAATATATTTAGGACTTTTGATGTGGACAAACTGACAAGTATAAAAATTTCTTCTGCTGGATCAGCAGTCACTCCAGTAACTCATAAGTTTGAGAAGGGCCATCGCCATACCCTTCTAGTGTGGGACCCCAACCATTACCAAGTGGTAAGTAGCTGGATACCTGCAGCTGACTCTTTATTTACTATATGTGATATTGGAGACATGGTCTTTTAGTGGAGTGACTTTGTTTTACCCCTATGTAGTATTACATTAGATAACCCTCAATTTCTTCCTTCTTTAAAGACACAAGTCATTCGACTTCCAATAAAAGTTTAATTGGTGGATGGGAAGGATTAATGCTAAATTTTTTAAAAAGAACTTTTGAGTATAGTGTGTGTGTATACATATACACAAGTCACACAGAGTACATGTGTGCATTCTCAGTGACTTTTTAAGGCAAAGTTTAAAATATATCTTTAATTGCATAAATTTTAAAATTTTACTGAGTAGTTGAAAAATTGGAGCAGTTTCTATAAAAATATAGTGAATGTATCAGATAAAAGCAATAAAAATGCCTATAAATATTTCATTACAAACATAGGCATATGGATATGCCATTTAGCATATGAAGCAGTTATGAAGGTGTAGTTGAGCTAAATGAAGGAGTTATGGATATTCTGTAAGGTGAGTTTAAGTGAACTTCCATAGAACTGCAATATAGAACTAGGACTTCTGGATCATGTGTTTAATTAGGGAACTGTTGAATGGCATGTTCTACATTCTCAGAGAGTAGTGTTCTGTGGAACCATTGGAAAGCAAGCATGAAAAATTGTAGAGGCTCCTGTTAACTTCAAAGAAAACCAGGGCTGAAGGACAGAGTCCTGCAAATGTAATCATTATGCCCTCAGCTTCCAGGATAAATGTCAACATCATTCTCCTTTTCAGAGGCTGAAATGTTAATCTAAATGTATTCTAATGGATTAGATTTTAAAATGCTTTCTTTTTCAGGTAAAGGATGGCCTTAACCAGAAGCCAGAAAAAGGACAAAATGGAATCAGGTATATGTATTTCTTTAAAAATTCAGCTATATCCACTTCTTATGGAAGTAATGCATATCCGTAGTAAAGTCCAACTATAACAAGGATATAAAATGAGCGTATGGGTTTATCCCAAGAAGGTAAAGTTGGTTCAATATTTTAAAAAATTACTCAATATAATTCATTACCTTAATAAACTAAAGAGGAAAATCCATAAAATCATATCAATTAATGCAAAAAAAAGCATTTGATAAAATTCAGTATCCATTTATGAGAAAAACTCTCAGCAAACTAGTTATTGAAGGCAACTTCCTTACTCAGAAAATGGCATCTAAAAAAAATCCCAAGTTACCATTATACTTAATGGTGAAAGTCAAAGTGCTCTCCCCATAAGATCTGAAACAAGGTCAGATCTTCTATTCTCTTTTTTCATATTCAACATCCTTCTAGAGGCTAATGCAATATGATGAGAAAAAGGAGTAAAATATCTAGATTGAAAAGGAAGAAATAAAACTCACTACTTACAATGATAAAGTTATCTTCAAAGAACATCCCAAGAACTCTACAGAAAGCTCATGGAGTTGATAAGTAAGTTTGAAAAGAGTCCATGATACAAGGCCAACCACAAATCAAACATATTCCTGTATACCAACAGTGACTGATTAGAAATTGGAACTTTAAATAGCATGAACAATAGCTCCAAAAAGGAATGAAATACTAGTTATAAGGAAACATATATAGGATTTGAGGACTGAAGCTACAAAAGGTTTATGAAAGAAATCAATGAAGAGTAAAATAAATGGACAGATATGCTGGGTTCATTGATTAGAAGACTTAATATTGTAAAGATGTTGGTTCTCCTCAAATTGATCTGTGGATTTAGTACAATTCTTACCAAAATCATAGCATTATTTCTTGTTTATTTCTTGTAGTTTTATTCTGTTATAACTGACAAAGCTGTATGTGTTTAAAGTAAATAATATCATGATTTAGTATGTGTATACATTATGAAGTATTAACCACAATTAACACATCCATCACATCACAGTTAACCTTTTTTTTTTTTGTTAAGAATGCTTAAGATCTATTCACTTAGCAAATTTCAAATATACAATACAATGTTATTACCTATAGTCACCATGTTGGACATTAGATCCCCAGAACTTATTCATCTTAGAACTAAAAGTTTATGCCCTTTAATCAACATCTCCCCATTTCCTAGCCCTTACACCCTGGCAACCACCTTTCTACTCTCTATTCTATGAGTTCAGCTTTTTTTTTTTTTTAGATTCCATATATAAATGATACCATACAGTATTTGTCTTCGTCTTTTTCTGACTGGCTTATTTCACTTAGCAGAATGCCCTCCCATCCATCCATGTTGTCACAATAGCAGAATTTTCTTCTTTTTATGGATGACTAATATTCCATTATATATATATATGTAATATATATTATATACATAATGACAAATTTAATATGTATGAACATATAGATAAATTAAATTTCATCCAAACTAAAAACTAAATCTCACTGTCCTATATATCTCACTGTTAAGAGAGTTAAAGGTTAAGCTACATACTGGTAGAAAATATTTACAAATCACATATCTAACAAAGAATTTGTATCTGGAATATATAATTACTCTCAAAACAACCTTTTTATATTTTTCTTTAATATAAGAAAACAACCCAGTTAAAAAATAGAGCAAAAGATTTTAACAGACATTTCACTGAAGGAGATTTACAAATGCCAAACACATGAAAAGATCTCCTATGCAACTGGTCATTAAGAAAATATAAATTTAAACTACAGTGGGTTTCATGACACACCTATTGGATGGCTATAATATATTTTTTAGCTGACAATGCCAAATGGATTAGGCCCCACCCTAATGACATTTTACCTCTTTATTTTTAAGTATATTTTATTGATCATGCTATTATAGTTTTCCCAGTTTTTTCCCCTTTATCCTCCCTGTACCCTGTACCCCAACCCTCCAGCATCCCCCCTTAGTTCATGTCCATGGGCTGTATAGATAAGTTCTTTGAGTTCTCTTCTTCCTACACCATTTTTTGACCTCTCCCCATCTATTTAATGCCTACTAATTATGCTTCTTCTTCCCTGTACCTTCCCCCCATTCCTCCCCTCCCCCTCCCCACTGAAAACCCTCAATGTTATGTCCATTTCTCTGATCTAATTGTTCCTGTTCTAATTGTTTGCTTAGTTTTTGTTTTCATTATTTTTCTTTTATTTCTTTTAGATTCATTTGTTGATAGTTGTGAGTTTGTTGTAATTTTACTGTTCATATTTTTGATCTTCCTTTTCTTAGATAAGTCCCTTCAACATTTCATATAATAAGGGCTTGATGATGATGAATTCCTTTAACTTGACCTTATCTGAGAAGCACTTTATCTGCCATTCCATTCTAAATGATAGCTTTGCTGGATAGAGTATTCTTGGATGTAGATCCTTGCCTTTCATGACTTGGAATACTTCTTTCCAGCCCCTTCTTGCCTATAAGGTTTCTTTTGAGAAATTGGCTGATAGTTCAATGGGAACTCTTTGTAGGTAACTGTCTCCTTTTCTCTTGCTGCTTCTAGAATTCTCTCCTTCATTTTAATCTTGGCCAATCTAATTATGATGTGCCTTGGGGTGTTCCTCCTTGGGTCCAACTTCTTTGGGACTCTCTGGACTTCCTGAAAGTCTGTTTCCTTTGCCAGATTGGGGAAGTTTTCCTTCATTATTTGTTCAAATAAGTTTTCGATTGCTTGCTGCTGTTCTTCTTCTTCTGGCACCCCTATGATTTGGATATTTGGAACATTTAAAGTAGTTCCAGAGGTTCCTAAGCTTCTCATTTTTTTTTATTTTTGTTTATTCATTCTGTCCCAGTTGGATGATTATTTCTTCCTTTTGTTTGAAATCGTTGATTTGAGTCCTAGTTCCCTTCCCTTCACTGTTGGCTCACTGAATATTTTGCTTTATTTCATTTTGGGCATCTTTCATTTTTCGACCAAGCTCAATCAGTTCTGTGAGCATTTTGATTACCAGGGCTTTGAACTCTCCTTCAGATAGGTTAGCTATCTCCTCATTGCTTAGATCGCTTTCTGAAGTTTTGCTCTTTTCTTTCATTTGGGCCATATTTCTTTGTCTCAGCACACCTGCTAAGCTGTAAGGGAGTTGGGACCTTAGGTATTCCCCAGAGCAGGGCAACCCTTCTTGCTGCACTGGGGCACTGCCTGTGGGGGAGGGTCCAGAGAGGGAGCAATGCAGCTCTCCTGCTCAGCTCTGGCCCACTTTCCAATGAACCCTCATGTGAGACTGGGAGTTTCTCCCGCTGAGGCAACCCACACCATAGTCCACAGTCAGCTCTGAGTTTCAGTTTCCCATTCAGCTAGACCAGCCAGTGTGGTTTGCCACCTTGCCATGGGTTCTCTCCATCCTCCTGCGTTCCCAGTCTGGTTGGTCTGGTTGACTATTTCTTTAATTCCTCGGTTGTTGGAATTCCATGCAGTCTGATTTTCTGGCACTTCTGGTTGTTTTTTGATTTTTTAGATTGGTTGCTATCCTCCTTTTGGTTGTGCAAGGAAGCAAACCATTTCTACCTACACCCCCATCTTGGCTGGACCATTTTACTTCTTTAAAGATCCTATCTCCAAATGGTCACGTTCTGAAGTACTGAGGGTTAGGATTTCAACATATGAATTTGGGGTGGGTGGAATATAATTTAGTCCATAATACCTTCTTTTGTGTCTTCTGAATTGCTGCTCTTTCCCCCACATGTATGTGGTACATACATGTACCACAGCTGCCATAGCATATCTGGAAGGAAATACATTGATGATGGTCACCTGGCCCTTTTCTGATCTTTGTATTGGGTTCTAAGCTGGAAATGCCTCTGGGATATTCTTTGTGCCCCAGAATCATTGTTTTTATTTCTTCAGAAATGTCTCTTATCTTTGGAAAATTTGAACAATTTAAATTGTGGTATCCTTTCTTATTCCAGTGCTGTTAAAGCTTCATTTTTCTTTAAATTGTCATTGTTGAGATCTTGGAAGAGGACCCATGACATCAGCAACATTTTACCCCAACAACCCACCCATGTGGTAAAAAATAAACCAGAAACTTTTTTCTTTTAATTGCAACATCAAATCCTTAATGGATCCAAATGTTCTGGAGCTAACTCATAAAAAAGGGGAAGTCCTAAAAAACTACTCTGAAACTAACTGATAAATAGAACAACTTCAAGAATTTCAGGAAGTCAGATTTGCAGGTATGTGAATTAAACAATGAGCACACACAGGGGCTTGCCAGATGTTGGAAGAATGAATGGAAGTCACACTGACCTCCTCCCTGGACCAATCTGGACTTACAAATAAATTGTGGAGCAATCACCTGGGACAAACAACTGAACAATAGTGAGAGAAGTGTCTTATACCTCAGACAGACAAAAGAATCATTTTCAGCACAATTTGACTGCTAAGAAGTGTAGGGGAGACTCAAGAAGGCTGGTAGGCCCCCACAGGTGGCAGTGCTGGAGGGATAACTAAGTGACTAGTTGGATCCTCCTGAGAAGTGTGGGGTCTAAACCCCAAGCTGGGATCCCCAGCTAGAGCACCAGAACCCCAAAAGTACACAGATGACATCCAGCTGCAAAAAGTGACAGGGTTGCTCTCTGCCAGAGACAGTTATCCGGGGACACAAAGAGCCATTTAAAGGGACAACACACAAATTTTCATTTGTAGCCACCTACCCTGGGCTCCAGCAAAGGTAGGGGCAGAGCGGGCTAGAGACTCCTGAAGAGAGATTGGGCATGGAAGCTTTGGGGAGAGAACTGAATGAGTAGCCCCTGGAGATCCTGGTGCTAAGTCATCCCCAATACAACAGCAGCCATCCTGCTCAGGCAGACCACTCCCCTCCGAGCAGCAGCAGCCTGAGGGGAAACAATAGCCCCAACCCCAGGAGGGATTCTGCCCTGCCCTGTGGTGCTTATTTGACTGCTACATGCAGAGTGACTAACTTAACAACTGCAGGAAACAGACACAGACAGTAGATCCCCAGAAGTCTCAGAACAGGCTGCCTAAGATCAGACAGGGTCACCATTTTCACATCACCAGAAGCAGATCCAGAAAGAAAAAACAGTGGTAAATATTAGAGGCTACAAAGACAAAATCCACTGTGGTCTTCTCCATGATTTGTGATATTTTCTTTCCTGCACAGTGTTTTAACTTTCATTTCTTATCCATCAAGTTTGTGCATATTAAGCCACTAGATTTTATACTGTAGTTTATTTCAATTCACATATTTTGCCAGTTCCTTCTCTAACCCCATTTACCTTCTTTCCTCTCATTATTTTCATTTTAAATTTTGTTTTCTCTCCTGCTACAACTTTTCATTCTTCGCTCTTACTATTTCTTCCCCATACAGCCTCACAAAACCAAGTTTCTGTTAGTGGCCATCTCACATATTTTTTCTCCTTGCTCTTAAAATACCTGCCTTCTCCACCTTTAGTAATATTTGCTCATTGGTTGTGCATAGGGTAGTTGTTGGACTTTTTCATTTTTACCTCTAGAGCTTCACTAATTTTGTATTTCAAATCTCAAATTTCACTGGTCCCCTCTCCTACTCTTTTTGGAAGAGATAAAGGAAGTAACATACAAGGGAGCCCTGATAAGACTAGCAGCTGAATTCTCAACAAAAACACTGCAAGTCAGAGGGAATAAGAAGAAATATTCCAAGTAATGAAAAGCAAAGGCCTGTGACCAAGATGACTCTACCCAGAAAAATTCTCAATTAAAATGGAAGGCAAAATAAGGAGTTTCCCAGATAAAACAAGGCTAAAAGAATACATGTCCACTGAAGTAGCATTGCAAGATATGCTAAATCAACTGTTTTAAGAGGATGAAGAAAAAGAGTGAGAGAGAGAAGAACACAGGTCCAAAGGGGGTGAAATGGCAATGAAAAAGTACCTATCAAAATAACCTTAAATCTAAATGGATTAAATGCTCCAATCAAAAGGCATAGAGTAGCTGAATGGGTAAGAAAACATGACCTGCACATATGCTGCATACAAGAGACCACCTCAGAACAAAAGACCTACACAGACTGAAAGTGAAGGGTTGGAAACAAATATTCCAAGCAAACAGACAGGGGAAAAAAAGCCAGGGTAGCAATATTTCTATCACACAAAGTAGACTTCAAAACAAAGACCATAAAAAGAGAGAGAATGACACTTCATAATACTAAATGGAAGAATCTATCAAGAAGACATAAACATTATAAACATATATGTATCCAAAATAGGAGCACTCAAATATATAAGGAACATCCTGGAGGACTTCAAGAAAGATATAGACAGCAACAAAACTATAGCAGGGGAATTTAGCACTCCACTGTCAACAACGGATAGAGCTTCCAAACAAAATATCAACAAGGATATTGTGGAACTGAAAGATGCATTAGATAAAATGGGCTTAACTGATCTATATAGAACCTTTAATCCCAAAAAAGCAAAATACACATTCTATTCAAATGCATGTGGAACATTTTCAAATGTAGACCACATGATAGGACACAAAACAAGCCTCAACGAATTCAAGAAAATTGAAATCATACCAAGCATTTTCTCTGACCACATGGGCTTGAAACTAGAATTCAACTGCAAGGAAAAAAACTCAAAAACTTTCAAACTTATGAAGACTGAATAGCATGCTACTAAACAATAAGTGGTTGAATAATGAGATGAAGGAAGAAATCAGAATGTTTCCAGAAACAAATGAAAATGAGCACACAACAGTCCAAAACCTATGGCATACAGCAAAGGCAGTCCTGAGAGGGAAGTTCCTAGTGATACAGGCCTACGTAAGATACAAACATTTCAAATAAACAACCTAATCCTACACCTACAAGAAGTCAAAGAACAACAACAAACAAAGCTCAGAGCAAGCAGAAGGAAGGAGATGGTTAAGATCAGAGCAGAATTAAATAACATAGAGATGAAAAGAACAATTCAAAGGATCAAAAAATCCAGGAGCTGGTTCTTTGAAAAGATAAACAAGATTGACAAGGTTTTAATCAGACTCATCAACAAAAAAAGGGAGAGGACCCAAATAAACAAAATAAGAAATGAAAGAGGAAAAATTACAAATGATCACCCAGAACACAAAGATTGTAAGAAATTATAACAAACAACTATGTGCCAAGAACTTTGAAAACCTGGATGAAATGGAAAAATTTCTAGAGACATGATCTTCCAAAACTGAATCAAGAAGCAGCAGAAAGCCTGAACAGACTAAGAGCTAGTGAAATTGAAACACTAATCAAAAAACTTCAGCACACAAAATCCCTGGACTAGATGGTTTCACAGGAGAATTTTACAAAATATTTAATGAAAAGCTAACCCCTATTCTTCTCAGACTATTCCAAAAAATCCAAGAAGACGGAAGACTCCCAAACTCTTTTTGTGAGACCAGCATCATCCTAAATCCAAAACCAGATAGATGCAACAAAGGAAGAAACTACAGTCCAATATCGTTGATGAACATTGATGCTAAAATCCTCAACAAAATATTGGCAAAATGCATCCAGCAATACATTAAAAAGATCATACACCATGACCAAGTGAGATTCATTTCAGGGATGCAAGGATGGTACAACATTCGCAAATCATAAACATTATATATCACATAAACAAAAAGAAAGACAAAAATCATCTGATCATATCAATAGATGAAGAAAAAGCATTTGATAAGGTACAGCACCCATTTATGGTAAAAACACTTAGCAAAGTGGGAGTAGAGGGAGCATACCTCAACATAATAAAGCCTATAAATGAGAAACCTACAGCCAACATCATACTCAATGGGCATAAACTAAAATCTTTCCCACTAAGATCAGGAATAAGACAAGGATGTCAGCTTTCATCACTTCTGTTCAACATAATATTGGAAGTCCTAGCCACAGCAATCAGACAAGGAAAAATATGGCACCCAAATTTGAAAGGAGGAAGTGAAACTGTCATTGTTTGCAAATGACATGATAGTGTACATAGAAAATCCTATAGACTCCACCAAAAATTACTCAGCCTAATAAGTGAATTTGGCAAAACAGCTGAATACAAAGTCAGTATTCAGAAACTGAGGGCATTTGTGTACACCAACAAAAAATATCAGAAACAGAAATCAGGAAGAAATCCCATTTGATATAGCAAAAAGGAAAATAAAGTACCTGGAAATAAACCTAACCAAGGAGACAAGAGACCTATACTCAGAAACCTACACAACAGTGAAGAAAGAATTTCAGGAAGACACAAATAAATGGAAGCATATACCATGTTCTTGGATTGGAGGAATTAACACCATCAAAATGTCCATACTACCCAAAGCAATTTATAGATTTAATGGCATCCCTATTAAAATACCGATGACATATTTCACAGATATAGAACAAGCATTTCAACAATTTATATGGAACTATAATCGATCCTGAATAGCCTCAGCAATTTTGAGAAAGAACAAAGTAGGAGGGATCACAATACCTGATATCAAACTATATTACAAGGCCACTGTAATCAAAACAGTCTGGTACTAGCATAAAAACAGGCATATAGATCAATGGAACAGAATAGAGAGCCCAATAATAAACCCATGTCTCTATGATCAATTAATATTTGACAAAGGGGACAGCAGCATATAATGGAGTAAAAATAGCCACTTCAACAAATGATGTTGGGAGATCTGGACAGCTACATGCAAAAAAATGAAACTTGATCACCAACTTATACCATACACAAAAATAAAATCAAGGTTGATAAAAGAGCAAAATATAAATTGTGACACCATAAAAGTCCCTCAGGAGAATATAAACAGGAAAGTTTGAGATATTCCATGCAGCAATATTTTCACCAATATGTCCCCTAGAGGAAGGGACATAAAGGAAAGAATAAATAGATGGGATCTTATCAAAATAAAAAAAGCTTCTGCATGGCTAAAGAAAACAGTATTACTGTGCAAGAACAACAATTAAAATAATTTTTTTAAAAGACAAAGAAAAAAGAAAACAGTATTAAAATGAAAAGAGAACCAAACATATGGGAAAATGTATTTTCCAATAATACCTTGGCCAAGGATTTGATCTCCAAAATATATAGAGAACTCACACAACTTCACACCAGGAAAACAAACAATCCAATTAAAAAATGTGCGAAGAACCTGAACAGACACTTCTCCAAGGAGGACATATAGAGGGCCCAGAGACATGAGAAAGGATGCTCAGCATCACTAGCCGTCAGAGAGATGCAAATTAAAACCACAATGAGATATCACTTCACACCAGTCAGAATGGCCATCATTAACAAATCAACAAACAACAAGTGCTGGTGAGGTTGTGGTGAAAAGGGAACCCTAGTGCACTGTTGGTGGGAATGCAGACTGGTGCAGCCACTATGGAAAACAGTATGGAATTTCCTCAAAAAACTAAAAATTGAACTGCCTTTTGACCCTGCAATTCCACTGCTATGATTATCCCCTAAGAATCCTGAAACAATCCATAAGGACCTATGCATCCCAAAGTTCATAGCAGCACAATTTACAAAAGCCAAGTGCTGGAAGCAACCTAAGTGTCCATCAGTAAATGTGTGGATCAAAAAGCTGTGGTACATTTACACAGTGGAATACTGCACAGCAGAAAGAAGGAAGTAAGATAACTTCCTACCCTTTGTGACAGCATAGATGGAACTGGAGAGCATTACAGTAAGTGAAGTAAGCTAGGTGGTGAAAGAGAAATACCATATAATCTCACCTATAAGTGGAACCTAATCAACTAAACATGAAAGTGAGCAAAATATAACCAGAGACATTGAAATAAAGAACAAACTGACAGTGACCAGAGTGGAGTGGTGAGGAGGATAACTGGGGAAAGAAGGGGCAGTGGTAAGAAGGGGCAGGTTTGAGTCAAGGAACATATATAAAGTACTCATAGACAAAGACAATGGGGCAAGTAGGATGGGAGGTGGGGTGGGTAGGGCAGAGTAGAGTAATGGGGAGATAATGGGGACAACTGTAGTTGAATAATTAAAAAAAAGAAAATCCTCCATTCCAGAAAAAAAAAAAGAAAGAAAGAAAGGTAATGGCGTAAATATGAAGGGAGATTCTAACTTTATGTTTAATTGAAGTGTTTACAATCATGATATAATCATATTTTCATTGAACTTATAAATATGTAAAACTAAAACAAAATAAAGGAAGAAGATCATGCAGTTTTAAATGTATTCAATTGTTAGTAAATAAATGTATAAGAAAATTTTATTTAGTGTAAATTTGACAAGCACAATAATTATGATTTTGCATTGTTCTTTTTTCCTTTATTGTGTTTAAGCTGAATGTCTTCTAAAATTATATCATTTGATGTGAGGAAATGTGAACAAACTTGATTTTTACTTCATTAGATTAAAAAGTGTTCTTTCAAATTAAAAAGAAAACAAAGAGCACACTGAATTTTAAGCAAAATGGTATCCTTTTAATTATGTGGTATAACTAAGTTGCAGGATGTAAATAGACTACCCTAAGTAGAGCTTTTAAGTAAGGTGGCAACACTTCAGTCAAAAATTAGTTGAAAATTTGATACTTATGCATTTTTCTCATACATTTTTAAAATTTTATTTATTGAATTTATGGGGTAACATTGGTTAATAAAATTATATTGATTTCAGGTGTGCAATTCTATAATACATCATCTGTATATTGTATTGTGTGTTCACCACCCCAACTCAAATATCCTCCATCACCATTTATCCCCCCCATTACCCTTTATTACCTCCCTCCACCCCATTTCCCTCTGGCAATCACTACACTGTTGTCTCCATGTTGGTTATTTTGTTTGCTTAATCACTTCACCTTTTTCACCGAGCTCCTTGACCCTCCTCTCCTCTGACAGCTGTCAGCCTGTTCTCTTTATCTATAAGTATATCTCTATTTTGTTTGTTAGTTTATTTTATTTGTTAGTTTATTTTTCATTAGATTCCACATGTAAGTGAAATCATGTGGTACTTGTCTTTGTCTGACTGGCTTATTTTACTTAGCATAATGTTCTCCAGGTCCATCCATGGAATCACAAAAGGTTGTAAATGTACCACAGCTTTTTATCCACTCATGTACCAATAGGCAATTGGGCTGCTCCTGAATCTTGGCTATTGTAAATAATGCAGCAATGAATGTAAGCATGCATATATTCTTTCAAATTAGTGTTTCAGATCTCTTTGGACATATACTGAGGAGTGGAATCAACGGGTCATAAGGCAGTACTACTTTTAATTTTTTGAGGTGGTACTCCATACTGCTTTACACAGTGGCTGAACCAATCTGCATTCTTACCAGCAGTGCACAAGGGTTCCATTTTTTCCACATCTCCACCAAAACTTGTTGGTTATTGATTTATTAATGATAGCCTTCTGACAGGTGTGAAGTGATATGTCATTGTGGTTTTAATTTGCATTTCTCTGATGATTAGGGATGTTGTCCATCTCTTCATGTCTTTTGGCCATCTATATGTCCACTTTGAAGAAGTGTCTATTCAGGGCCTTTTCCCATTTTTAAATTGGATTGTTTGGGGTTTCTTGTTTTGGTGTTGAGTTCTATCAGTTCTTTATAAATTTTGGATATTAACCCCTTATCAGATGTATCATTGGTGAATATGGTCTCCCATTCAGTGTGTTGTCTTTTCATTTTGTTGATGGTTTTCTTTGCTGTGCACAAACTTTTTAGTTTGAAGTCCCATTTGTTTATTTTTCTTTTGTTTCCCTTGGTTAAGGAGATACAGCAAAAATTATATATTACTACTAGAGATGTCTGAGATTTTACTGCCTTATATTTTCTACTAGGACTTTTATGGAAAGTAAATTGGAAAAAATATTTATGGTTTTTGAGTGTAACATAATGTCTCAAATCCATTTTGAGATTATTCTTCTGATATAAAAGATGGTCTATTTTCATTTTTCTGCATGTATCTGTCCAATTTTCCCAACACCATTTATTGAATAGACTATGTTTACCCCATTGTATGTTCTTGCTTCCTCTGTCAAATATTAGTTGACAACAAAAGCATGGACTTATTTCTGGGCTCTCTATTCTGTTCCATTGAGTTCTATGTCTGTTTTTATGCCAGTACCATGCTGTTTTGGTTACTATGGCCTTGTAGTATAGTTTGATATCAGGTAGTGTGATTCCTCCAACTTTGTTCTTTTTCAAGATTGCTATGGCTATTTAGGGTCTTTTGTGATTCCATATAAACTTTTGGAATATTTGTTCTAGTTCTTTGAAATATGCCATTGGTATCTTGACAGGACTTGTGTTGAATCTGTAAATTGCTTTGGATAGTATGGACAGTTTAATTGTTTTTAATTCTTCCTATCTGTGAACTTGGTATATATATGCTTCCACTCATTTGTATCTTCTTCAATTTCTTTCTTCAGTGTCTTACAATTTTCAAGTACAGGTCTTTTGCATTCTTGCTTAAATTTATTCCTAGGTACTTATTTTTTTATAAAATTGAAAATGAGATTGTTTTCTTAGTTTCCCTTTCTGATTATTGATGTATAAAAATTCCACTTGTTTCTACATATTTATTTTGTATCTTGCTATTTTCCTGAATTCATTTATCGGTTCTAATAATTTATTGGTGGAATCCTTAGATTTTTCTATATATAGTATTATGTCACCTGCAAATAATGATCGTTTTACTTTTACTTTCCATTCTGAACACCTTTTTTAAATTATATTTTATTGATTATGCTATTACAGTTGTCCCATTTTATTTCTCTTCTTGTCTAATTGCTGCATCTATGAGTTCCAGTAACATGTTGAATAAGAAAGGTGAAAGCAGACATCCTGCCTTGCTTCTGATCTTAAGAAGAATGTTTTAGTGTTTCCCCATTGAATATGATATTAGCTGTGGGTTTGTCATATGTAACCTTTATTATGTTGAGGTATGTACTCCCTATTTCCACTTTGCTGAGAGTTTTGCCATAAATGGGTACTGGATTTTATCAAATACTCTTTCTGCATCTATTGATATGATTATGTGATTTTTATCCTTCATTTTGTTTATGTTTGCTTGTATGTTGGGTGCATAAATGTTTATAAGGTTTATATCCTCTTGTTAAATTGCTCCTTTTATCATTACATGGTATTCTTTCTCTCTTACTATATATAGTGTGTGTTTTAAAGTCTGTTTTGTCAGATAGGTTTTGCTACCCCAGCTTTGTTTTTCTCCCCATTTGCATGAAATATCTTTATCTATCCTTTTATTTTAGTCTGTGTATATGTTTTTTTCTGAGATGAGTCTCTTATGGTCAGCATATATATGGATCTTCTTTTCTTATCCATTCAGCTCCCCTGTGTCTTTTGATTGGCATATTTAAGCCACTTACATTTAAAGTGATTATTGATAGATATGTAATTATTGACATTTTACTCTTTCAATTATGTTCCTCTGTTGTGTTTTTTTTTTCTCTTCCTCCTCCTTCTTCCTTTAACATTTCTTGTAATACTGGTTTGGTGGTAGCAAACTCCTTTAGCTTTTTCTTGCCTGGAAAATTCTTTATTTCTCCTTCAATTTTAAATGATAGTCTTACTGGGTAAAGTAGTCTTGGTTATAGGTCAATGCTTTTCACCACTTTGAATATTTCATACTAATCTTTTCTGGCCTGAAAAGTTTCTGTTGAGAAATCAGCTGTCAGTCTTATGAGAGCTCCCTTGTAAGTAACTGTCTTTCTCTTGCTGCTTTTAAGACTTTCTCTTTGCTTTTAACACAAAGAGAAAATGTGCCATTTTAATTATGATGTGTCTTGGTGTGGGCCTCTTTGGGTTCATCTTGTTTGGAACTCTGTGTTCCCTGGACTTGTATGCTTTTTCCTTCACCAGGTTAGGGAAGGTTTTGGTAATTCTTTCTTCAAATAGGTTCTTGATCCCTTGCTCTCTCTCTTCTTTTTCTGGTACCCCTTTGATGTGAATGTTGTTCACTTCATGTTGTCCAAAAGACCCTTAAACTTTCCTCCTCCTCCTCCTCCCCCTCCTCCTCCTCCTCCTCCTCCTCCTCCTCTTCTTCTTCTTCTTCTCTGATTGTTTTTTCTACCTTATCTTCCAAATTGCTCATTCAGTCTTCTACTTTATCCAACCTACTGTCTAGTGTATTCTTCATTTCAGATATAGTATTCTTCATTTCTGACTGGTTTTTATGGTTTCTGTGTCCTTTTTCAAGGAAATCATGTTGTAGTTCTCACTAGGTTCCTTATAGTTCTTATTAAGTTTCTTTGAGCATCCTTATAGCCATTTTTTTTTTCTAAACTCTATATTTGATAAGTTGCTTACCTCCATTTCTTTTAGGTCTTTTTCTGGAGATTTCTCTTGTTCTTTCATTTGGGACATGTTTCTTTGTCTCCCCATTTTGGCTGCCTCTCTGTGTTTCTTTCTATATGTTAGGTAAATCTGCTATAGTTGTCAGGGTGAGGCCAGCGGAGTTTATCAGGCCCGAAAAAGACCAATATTTGACCATGTAAAATGGAGGGCTGTGCACTGGTCAGGCATACAGAGGAAATAAGGCCCCCATCCTAGAGCCACACAACAACTCAGTCTGTCCTAACTTCTTCCCAGAGCCTGATCTCAGCAGGGAGGGCTAGTTCATCTCCCGTGAGGGGCAAGTGCCAATAAGGCTTGTGGGAAGGTAAAGAAAGTAGTCCCCACCCAAGAGCCACACAATTCAATCTGTCCTGGATTCTTCCCAGCCCTCAGCAGGGCAGAGCCTCCAGAAGTCAGGAGAATGGAGCCACTGGATTAGGCTTGTGGATCTTCTGTGAAGGAGAGGCACCAGTCAGTTTCAAGGGAAGATGAAGGAAATAGCTCCTACCCCAAAGTCACACAACTCAATCACTGACACCCCCTGAGTCCAGATCTCTACACCCTGACCCAAGCTGCTGACTGCTCATCAGGATGCAAACTCCACATGGATGGGCAGCAGGGAGTCCAGAGGATAGGGCTATTGCATTCCCCCAATCTGATGCTGTATAGAGGGGAGTGCTCCACCTGAGAAAGTTGTCATCTGTGGTATGGGAGCAGAACTCAGCTCAGGGATCCTGGTGGCTGTCCCTTCAGCTCTCCCCAAGAGCCACAAACCCTAGTCTCTCCTCATGTGACTCTAATGTCCCTCCAGCAGAGCCTAGGGTGTCCCTCCAGCAGAGCCTAGGGTAAGGAGCTGTAAATGAGATTTTGTGCATTGCCCTTTAAGGGGGCCCTGTGTCTCTAGCAGTCTTCTGTCTCCCCCTGGTGGACAGAATCCCCACTGATTTCCATTACCAGATGTTATGTGGGTGCCTCTTCTTGGCTCTGGTGCTCTAGACTGGGGAGCCCAGCTTGGGGTTGAGATCCCACATTTCTCAGGTGGGACTCCATAGCTGGAATATGCTTTTGGAATCTCAATCACCACCCATGGGTGAAAAGAGTGGTCAGCTGTTTTCACATCTCCACTCTCCTTACCAGTCTCAATGTGGCTTCTTCTGTAAATCCTTGGTTATAAGACTTCTCTTCAACTAGTCTTCCATTGGTTATTCAGATTGTTTGCTCTATAATTTAGTTGTTACTCCAGTTTTTCCCTGGTATGAGGTAAGTGCACCTTCCATTTATTCCACCACCATCCTGGATCCTTCTATCTTATGCATTTTTTGACATTAGATATTACTATGTATGTACATGTCTATAAACAATATGTTTTGAGCATGTTTTAAAATAGTTGGTATTGTCCTGTGTATATGTCATTCTGCAATGATATAAACCAATGATATAAAATATTATTTTAATGTTTAGCCACATTGACATCCACTGTATAATACTTTTATTGTATGGGTATACCACAATTTATCCATTTCTCTTTCAAGGAAATTTAGGCTTTTCACATTTTTCCAAACAATGCCACAATCTACATTCATGTGTTTCTTTGTCCATATGTGGGTATTTCTCTAGGGAAGTGGTCTTTAGACCTTTCATCATATTCAATAAAAATATTTTGAGCACACAACCACAATGGATGAATACTGCATCCTTTATAAATTTGTATATATAACCAACATATAACTGTACCAAATTAATATGTGCCTCATAGTAATACAAGGAAAGAAATATAAAAAATGAGAAAAGTAAACAAACAATATTTTATAAATTTTTATTCATTATAGGTACAGAAATAATTAGTGTAGATAATGTGAATGTATGCTTCATTAATTTCTTTTAAAAATCTCAATTTTAAGACTTGAAAAAAAGTTATGCAGACTCCTGGTTTTAAGTTAGGTTTATTTCAATCCTGTCATACTGATAAATATACTTGAAGGAGGGAGTGAGGGTGAGACATAAGTGGCTTAAGTAGATTCAAAAAGAAACCTTCATTTAAAAAGTAAAATTTCAACAAAAACTGCTAAAACTACTGGAAATTCACATGCAGAAGAGTAAAGTTAGATTTTCCCAACCTGATATCATGCACAAAAATTAACTCAGTGGATCATATACCTAATATAATGAATATAATAAAATGTAGAAGGTTAACAGGAGTAAATGTGTGTGGCCTGGGTTAAGTAATGGTTTCTTAGGTATGAAACAAAAAACACAAGCAACAGAAGAAAACAACAATAACTTGGACTTCATCGAAATTGAAAACTTTTGTGCTACAAATGATATCATCAGAAAAGTGAAAAGACAACTCACAGAATGAGAAAAAATATCTGCAAATCATAAATCTGATGAGAGACTTATATTCTGAACATACAGGGTCTAGCACAAATAATACTTTTTATTATAAAATCTCTTATTACAAAATCATGAGCATGTAATTCTGTAACATAACAATATCACACTCAAGCACACCATATGACATTTTAGGTGAAATGTTCAAATTAAAACTATAAATTACTACACCCATATTATTACCCTACCAACCACACTCAAGCAGGCATTACTTCTGCTGGATGCTGTATAAAGAATTCGTACAGGTCAGTAATAAAAGGACAGATATCCCAATTTTTTACAGGGACAAATATTTAAACTGAAATTTTTCCAAAGAAAATATACAGATGGCAAAAAACCCATGAGAAGTTTCTTAAAATCGTTAATCATTAGGGATGACTATGATTTGACAAATGAAAATCAAAACCATAATGAGATACCACTTCAAACTGTTAGGCTCTATTTAAAAAAAAAAAAATAGACAATAACAAGCGTTGGTGAGGATGTGGTTAAACTGGAATCTTTGAAAACTGCTGATGGAAATGTAAAATGATGCAGCAACTTTGAAAAACCATTCCTCAAAATGTTAAACATAGAGTTACCACATGATCTAGCAATTTCACTCCTAAGTATATGCCCCAAAGAAATGAAAACATATGTCTACCCAAAAACTTCTAGAAGAGTGTTCATAGCAGCATTACTCACAATAGACAAAATGTGTAAACAACTCAAATGGCCATCAAGTAATAAACAAACTGGGGTCTATTCATACAATGGAATATTATTCAGCCTTAAAAAGGAATGAGGTACTGATATATGTTATGAATGCACCTAAAAACATTATGCTAAGTGAAAGAAGCCAATCAGAAATACTCCATACTATATGATTCAATTTACATGGAATGGCAGGCAAATCCATACACACACAGAGCAGATTAGAGGTTGCCAGGGACTGGGGGAGGGGCCATGGAGAGTCACTGCATTAGCATGAGAGTTTGCATTTCTCTTTGGAGTGATGAGAACTAGATCGTTGTGATGGTTGCACAACCCTGTGGATGTACTAAAGCCACTGAATCATATACTTTAAATGGGTGAATTTTGTGGTATGTAAATTTATCTCACAGAGCCGCTTAAAAAAATGAGAAGAAACCAACCTCTAGGTGCCTTGGTTATTTTTTAAGGAACTGGTCCCATCTTGTCATTTTCTCAGCTGGTTCCCATTCTCCATACCTCATTCCATGATCACTTTGTAGCCTTAGATCCTGGCACTCCTAAGAGGCCTTAGCTAACTTGAGCCTTAACGAGGACTGACTAGGCCTGATCGCAATTAACAGAGCATAAGAGACCTTGGATCTCTGCTCTCCTCACCCTTCAAAGCACTCAGAGTGTGTTTGTTACTTGTGCTCTATTTTCTATTGTTTAAAACACATCTGATATGTATGATGTTGCTTTTTTCAGATTATTTTATTCTTTTTGATATCTTATACAGGCTGAGATGTATGTCAGGAAGATAATAGTACTCTAGTCTTATGGTAAGATTTATTCAGAGTCTTTTAAGTTACAAAGCCAGGCCCCAGGCCCAAGTTCCTAAATTCATATTCTTCCCACTGTCTCTTTTGAGTGGTTCATCTTAATCTGATAAAAGCAGCTTTTAGTGTTTGGGGCAATATTAATTCTACCTATTAGGCTCCTAGGGACACATATCAGGTTCAGTTTCCTATGCTAATTACCTATCAAACTACAACACATCAAATGCCTAAGGATGTCAGGACCGGAGTTTAATTCATAAGTTTCCATCAATTTCTGTTTTTTGTCCTCCACCACTTTAGCTCTAAAGCTTCTGAAGCAAGGAACCCAATGGCATAGCTACTTTCTTGAAGGGAAAGAGATTGGTACCTGTTTCAATCCATATTTAACATCCCAAACATCCTTGAAATAGTTCCTAGTTACAAAGTTCTTAGAACAGTTTCTGGCATTTACCTACATTAAAATTTTAGGTGTGTACTCATGAATGGGTGAGCAAGGGCAAGCCTGGGATTGCTTACTTTCTGCCTTAAGAAGATTTCTAGAGCAAACATCTTCAATTCTTTCTAATAGGAAGTATAACCTACTTCAGGTGCTGTGATTTAGAGCTAATCATTCCTTAGTCCAGTCACAAGACAGATTCCTGTTTTCTGTTTCAGATTTGTAAATGCTTTTGGTAAGAGCTTCAATGCCACAGTGGATGGGAAAGTATATGACCAAGTCACCAGCCACAATGCCAGCATATATCAGTTTTTTCCTTCTGGCATGTAAGTACCTATACTAGATAGTTTGTCCCAAGTTTCAAGGATTTCAAGTCTTATTCTTTAAACAATATATTGAAGCTTTTTAATTTTTTTATTGTTTTTCTATTGCAGTTGTCTGAATTTTTCCCCCTTTGCCCTCCTCCACCCAGGCCATTCCTTTGCTCCCACAGTCACTCCCCACACTGTTGTCCATGTCCGTGGGTCATTTGTACATATTCTTTGACTAGTCCCTTCCCCTTCTGTCCACCATTATCCCCCTCTCCCCTTGCCTCTGGTCACTGTGAGTCTGTTCTATGTTTCCATGCCTCTGAATATCTTGAAGCTTTTAATACATGGAATGTTAACCTATATTATTCTTTCTTTCCATAGAAAAAACATCACACTAAGCTTCTCAGAGATTCCAAGGAACTGCAACAATACTTTTACAACCAACCTTAGTTTTGGTAGTGCATATACCTATGTAATCATCAAGAAGGTTAGTAGCCCATTCAATCAAATCAGAAGTGCTTCTCAAACTTTCCTAACCTGAGTCCTCACAAACACTTAGGACATAGTCATGATTTAAATTATTATTAGGATCTGTATTTTAAATGGTGTTAGAACAGGGGCATCAAACTCATTTTCACCAGGAGCCACATCAGCCTCATGGTTGCTTTCAAAGGGCCGAGTGTAATTTCAACTCCTTAACAGTTAAGGAGTAGTTAAATTTACACAGTCCTAAAATTATTTTGGCCCTTTGAAGGCAACCATGAGGCTGATGTGGCCCCTGGCAAAAATGACTTTGGGACCCCTGCCTTAGAATTAATTAAGTTTACCACCAAGTCTTTACTTAAAATTGACTTAAACTCACCCCTAGAATAAAACTGAACTCACTAACAGTTAATGTTGACCAGTATTTGATAATTTTAGTTCACAGAGATGGCAATGTTTTGAACAAAACTGACTGTCAATCCACTCTCTTATTTAAGGAGAAAACACTAGTGAACATATTTTCAAATCCCACCATGACATATTTTCAAATCCCATCATCACAAGTATAAAACACAGTGTTGTGTATTTAAATTGAAAATGTGTACTTGATAAATCATATGACATAACCCTGGAATCAAAACTCAGTTTACTAGTTTGAACAATTTTTACTTTAGAAGCAATCTTGATTTTAATTTATTTTTCTCACTTTTGCTTTATTGATTTAGGGTGATGGCTGCCCTGAACTGAAAGAATTTGAAGATATTTCACCCAATTCAGTTAGCATGGCCCTGCAAATCCCACAGTATTTCCTCATCACCTGTGGGGAGGTGGTTTTCTCTGTCACAGGATTGGAGTTCTCATATTCTCAGGTTTCTTGTTCATTGGTTTTATGACCCTTCCTCTAAACCCCTGCCTTCAAAATGCTGCTGGGCCTTCATTTAAATATGGGTTAGCCACATATTTATAATGTAAAATAATTCTAGAAAACTTTATGGTATATTCCACCAAACAAGGTTTTTGAGGTCACCATGCCTTGTCTTTATATTGACTATGAATATTACTGTTTAGTTTCATGAGTGCATATATTACACATGTCTATATTCCCACAGTCATACACAGAGGTTTATACTCCTAGTAGGAAAAACTTTATTAACAATGGTTACAAAGGTCATGATGGTCAGGTAACTCTGCATTCTGAAACAACCAACTGGTACTGACAATTCATAACAGTGCTCATTTCCAGGTCCGTGTTCTCATTATCTTTAAGGTTCATTTGAGGTCTCTCTGTAGCTCCTAATAAATGTACTGATTAAGGCCTAGATTTTAAACATTAAAAAAACTATTATTTTATGTATATATACTAATAAGGCAAATCTTGCTGATACCTTTTATAAAGTTTAATTTCTGAACGATTTTATCAAAGCTACAGTTATAGTAATTATATACCCATAATATCTAGTACCTTCAAGTTTTCAATAAAGATTGTAAATATGAGCCGGATAACCCCTTTCTGTGGTGACCTCGGTCTAATAAAGGAGATGACAAAGCACAGATACCAAGAGTTTGAAGAGACGTTTTGGTAATGTGGCAGGGAAGCTCACAGAAGAGCAAATTTACAGCCTCCGGACAGCAGCCTCCACGGGGTGGGCGGGGTATGTCACGCTGGATGTCTTTACTTGGAAACTCTTCTGCAGAAATAGAATCAGTTCGTCTGTAGAGTTGTCTGTTTAACTAGGATGGCAACTTTGCAAGTATGTGGAGAGGGAAAAACAAGGGCTTCTTGCATGTTTGTACAACTGGAGGATTTAGAGTATCTTGCTACCAAAGCAATTATCTCTTTTACATTCAAGTCAGCCTGACTTTTAATGTGAATTTTTAGCATGACTGCTCAATTAAATGAATTGGTGAGCTGTATTCTCCTGCCGAGGCTGAGATCTGAATTGGGATTCTCTTTGCTTTGCTTCCTCAGGCTCCTTCCAACATGAAGTCAGTTCTTCAAGCAGGATGGCTGCTGACAGTGGCGGTTGGCAACATCATTGTGCTGATTGTGGCAGAAGCAGGCCAGTTCAGTGAACAGGTATGAGGGAGAAAAGGAGATGCACCTTTGTCTTATCTATCAGTGGTCATCATGATGTCCCTCCCTAGCCATCTATATATACATGGTCATGTCATCTACTGGCTGGATAAAACTGCCAGACTGGCCAGATAGGGTGGTTACCAAGTGGTCTCATGGCCAAGCATGTGCTGATTCTTCTTACTTCCACCAGGAGTTATGCAGTTGAAAATTGACAACCAAAATAACCAGATTAGATTAACATACATACACCCTAATGTCATATACTAGCAAAGAAAAGATCTTTCCTAGCTTCAGTGAATGTAAGTTAATAGTCCCAAACTAGACATGTTATTCAGAAGCTGTCATAATTACTAAAGTTATAGCCATTCTAAAGATTGTTGTGATTTTTCCAGCTAAAATAAAGTAAGGGCTTTTATGATACTTAAATTCTCTTCTTCATCACATCAGCATATCTACCCCATAAGAGAGTTATTCCATCCTCCACCCCATCACTTTCATTACCTCCTCTACTGGGTCCCCTCAGAGCGTGCTAATGACTTCAAGGTATTGCCAAAGGATAACAGGGGGCTCTTAACATCAAACAGTTCAACATATTCTTTTTCTTTCAAGTACCTGGTGTTCTCTTGGTCTCCATCCTTTCAGGGGCTACGTACCTTAAGACTTGAGTTTTTCAGAAATTTTGTGTTGTCATCCCAAAGTCTCATGTTTCTATATTCCAGTGTTGTTAGAGAAATGTTATCTTGATCCTTGAGTATCCAGGAAACGCTGGCCCTTCTGTATCAGTGGCGATAACTGGCCATTCTATATCTGTAGCAGAAGCCTACCAATTTCCCCTAACAATTTAATTTCAAAGCATCTTCCATCTGGACATAGCAAGAAAATATATGTGTGCTATATACACTATTATAACTGATATTATTTTTGTTTTATTCTTGCTCCATCTCCAATTCCTTCAAAGTGGGCTGAGTACATTCTGTTTGCTTCATTGCTTCTGGTTGTCTGCATAATCTTTGCCATCATGGCTCGATTCTATACTTACATCAATCCAGCAGAGATTGAAGCTCAGTTTGATGAAGTTGAAAAGAAAAAGAAGCCAGAAAACCTACATGGCACATTGGATCCCATCTCACAGACACAGATGTGAATGTCAGGAAGCCAGCGGAGGATGGATTGGGCCCAGAACATGCCCTGACTTCTATCCCAAGGTGGCAGGACACTGTTGGATGGCCCCTGATGGGGGAGACTTCAGAATTATGAACCAAATGAAGAAAGCAATTTTTTGAAGCAGCCATCAGTGAACCTAAAATTCTAGATGAAGTGTTTAAAAAAAAGTCTTATTTAATATATACATGCGTGCACACACACACTTTTACACACTGAGAGCCTATCCTGCATTTAATTCCTTTCCTATCACACATATAAAGTTATTTTGGACTAACTTAATTTTTTGAAAGGATGACAAAAGTTCCATATCATTTGCATTCTAACACTGTGTGAAAACAATGTTAAGCAAGGCCAAAGACAATGTGAAAGTGAATTTATAGGTTTAAGGATGGTGTATAAAAAGTTAGTATTAACTGATACCTTTACCTTTTTTTTCAGTCCCTACCCCCTTTTAAATTATGTGTAACTCAAAAGATCACTCAGGTAAAAGCCAGTAATGATTTTTGGAGTCTCAATGATATGAAATAAGCTCCCACTCAAAAGAATAAGTTTCTCTGTGTCTTTGGGTAGTGCAAGAAATTCTTAACATGTTTTCTGATTATTAAAGCTGTGCACACATTAAAATTTCATCAGAAGTTGATAAATGGCGTGAACAAAAGACATGCCCACATATAATAAATTCCAGGAACATGAAATATAGAGGTTTGTGTCTTCCTGGTTTTATTCTCCCCAGAGATCGATAGATATACTTCTCTTTTATTACTAGGATCTTTCTATGTACATGTTTATTTATCATCTCAAAGTGTTTTTCTCAATACTCATTAACATTTTCTTCTTGAATAAAAATTCTTCCAAAACATTATAAACAGTTAACGCCTAATTTATTCTATGGGTACTTATCATTTAACCATTCCCAGGTTTCAGAGCCAAAACAAATCTATATTGGTACTCTTGTAAAAAGAAGCAACTGTTCTTAAATAAACTTGTGCACAGCTCTGAATGTGGGAACTGGTCCCTGGGTTTGAAGGGAGGGCCCACGTTAGACATGCTTCATGCACAAACTTGTCATTGCACTGTGGAGAGAGAATGAAGCTGGTGGGGGAAGTAGGAGACTCAAAATCCAGAGCAAGAAACACACATGTGGTCACACCTTGCTGAATACCTTTTCCACCATTAGGATCAAGTGTTCATTCTTTAACTCAGGCCCATGAGGCTCCTTTTTCTCTGGACATATCTCCTTTCTCTCTGCTCACTCCAATCTAGTCTAACCAACGTTAAGTTTCTTGTAGTTCCTGGAATGCATCAACTTCTTACTTCCAGGTCAAAGGCTAAAGAAAAAGCAGGTCTTGAGACACCTATTCTCTACCTACTGTTCACCCTTTCCCTCCACCTGGTTTGGTCCTCTTCATTTGCAGGATTTAGCCCAGTTCCTCCAAAAGCTTCCCTGTCCCTATTCCTTTGCTTTAGGCCGTGTCTTCTTTGAGGTGTCTGCCATCACACACCCTCAGTGTACTATAACTATGTAGCTTTCCCTGGGCTGAAACTTTCTAATGTACCCTGTTTTGCATTCATTCTCTGTGAATGTAGGCCTCTACATGTTAAATAAAACTTTTAAACCTCTTGGGCTATGAGGAGTGAGATGGAAGAGGAGAAGAACTGAACATTCAGTAATGATTTGAATGGGACTAATTAATGGACTCTAATGTGATACACTAGCTATAAGGGACAGCTAACTTTGCTTCTCTGATCTTTTCTACCTTCTAATTTCTACCTTTTGCCTTTAATAGGTAAACCAATAGTTACAGTAATGAGCACTCAGTTTTCATTACTTCTCTTGTCAATAATCAAAAGAAAACTAATCGAAAATCTGCAAATGATATTCTAGTTCTAACTCCTCTTACAGCCTCAGGGAACTTTGAGCCACTCTGGATCTTTCAGATCTCATTTTCTTCACCTTCAAAACAAAGAGAACACTGGTTGATCTGAGGTCTTAAAAATTCTTTGTTCAAGAGTGTCTGGCACACAATAGGCTTCCAAATATTTGAGTGAAGGCCTGCCCCTCTATGGACTCTGATGTTAACACTATAGATGGCTTTTGTGTATGGATGGAAATGACTCCTACATCATCTTCATTGGCCTTTAAACAATATGATGAGACATGGAGGGGAACAGGGGCACCTGGCTCATCAGGGTTGAGTTTTCAGAGTAATCTTCTAAATGTAATAAAAACTGATGGATGTTATGGATGTAAGACATTAGACAATAACAAATATCATGGGCTATGGGTGGCAAAGGGGTACACATGAGGCTAGATCAATAACTTCTGGTCTTCTACCCTTTCCTCAGCTCCCATTTTTTTTGTGCTTGATGCCCTTCTCTACTTTCTGAGCTTATCAGTGTATAATCAAAATATTGCATTTGAAAAATTGACTGACTCTTAAAATACAATTCAACATGGGTTGGGGAGCATGGAAATACTTTCATTGAAAATAGCAGAGCTGCTCTGGCCAGATAGCTCAGTTGTTTGGAGCATCATCTCAATGCATTCAGGTTGCAGGTTTGATCCTCAGCAGAGCACATACAAGAATCAACCAATAAATGTATCAATAACTGGAATAACAAACCAATATGCTCTCTTCCCCACCTTTTCTCTCTAAAACCAATAATTTTTTTTTAAATTAAAGAAAATAGCAAGGCATTATTGTTGATACTGAAAAGGTATGTTGTTTATACTGAATATACTGAAGAATATTGTGAGAAGATTTTCTAATGTTCATATGAATCTTTTAAATTAAATTGTTTATTTATTTATTTACCTTCAACATTATTAATTTTTTATTAAGACTGCTTTGAAAATTTAGGGTTTTCTGGGGTTCCAAATTAATTTAAAGATTATTTTTCTGGTTCTGAAAAAGAATATCATTCTTTATTTTTTATTATATTTTTTCCTTGGGATCCTTTTATTTTCTTTCTTTTTTATCTTTTTCTTTTTTAAATTTTATTGTTCAAGTATGGTTGCCTGCATTTTCCTCCCACAAGCACGCCCCCACCCCAGATATTCCCACTTCCATACCCTGATTCTACCCTGCCCCCCTTGGTTTTGTTCATGTGTCCTTTATAGTTGCTCCTGAAAACCATTGCCCCCTTCCCCCAATTATCCCCTCCCACCTCTCCTCTGGTCAGCCTGTTCCCAATTTCAATGTCTTTGGTTATATTTTGCTTCTCTGTCTGTTTTGTTCATTACATTCCACTCTAAGGTGAGATCATATGGTATTTGTCCCTCAATTCCTGGCTTGTTTCATTTAGCATAATGCTGTCCAGTTCCATCCATGCTGTCACAAAGGGTAGGAGCTCCTTCCTTCTTTCTGCTGCATAGTACTCCATTGTATAAATGTACCATAGCTTTTTGATCCACTCATTTACTGATAAACACTTAGGTTGCTTCCAGCACTTGGCTATTATAAATTGTGCTGCTATGAACATTGGGGTGCATAGGTTCTTTTGAATTGGTGTTTCAGGGTTCCTAGGATATAATCGAGCAGTGGAATTGCCAAGTCAAAAAGCAGTTCCATTTTTAGTTTTCTTAGGACATTCCATACTATTTTCTACTGCAGCTGCACCAGTCTGCATTCCCACCAACAGTTCACTAGGCTTCCCTTTTCTTCACATCATCTCCAACACTTGTGTGTGTTGATTTATGATGGCCATTCTGACTTGTGTGAAGTGGTATCTCATTGTGGTTTTAATTTGCATCTCTCTGATAATTAGCGATAATGAGCATCTTTTCATGTGTCTCTGGATCCTCTGTATGTCCTCCTTGGAGAAGTGTCTGTTCAAGTCTTTTACCCATTTTATAATTGGGTTGCTTGTCTTCTTAGAGTGGAGTCATGTGAGTTCTTTCTATATTTTGGAGATCAAACCCTTATCTGAGGAATTATTGGTAAATATGTTTTCCCATACAGTTGGTTCTCTTTTCATTTTAATGCTGTTCTCTTTAGCCATGCAGAAGCTTTTGATTTTGATGAGATCCCCCTTGGTTGGTCTTTGATTATTCTTTCTTTTATGCCCCTTGCTCTAAGGGGACATATCAGTGAAAAAATCCTGCATGGAATATATGAGATTTTCCTGCCTATGTTTTCCTCTAGGATTTTATGGTGTCATGACTTATAGTTAAGTCTTGAGAGTCATGTTTCATTGTTTTGCATAGCTGTCCAGATCTCCCAACACCACTTGTTGAAGAGGCTATTTTTACTCCATTTTATGCTGCTGCCCCCTTTGTCAAATATTAATTGACCATAGATACTTGGGTGTATATATGGGCTCTCTGTTCTATTCCACTGGTCCATGTGCCTGTTTTTGTGCCAGCACCAGGCTGTTTTGATTAGAGTGGCCCTGTAATAGAGTTTGATATCAGGTATTGTGATCCCTCCTATTTTGCTCTTCTTTGTCAAAATTGCTGCAGCTATCCAGGGTCATTTATGGTTCCATACAGATTTTTGAAATATTTGTTCTCTATCTGTGAAATATGTCTTTGGTACTTTAATAGGGATTACGTTGAATCTATCATTTGCTTTGGGTAGTATGAACATTATGATGATGCTAATTCTTCCAATCCATGAACATGGTACATGCTTCCATTTGTTTGTATCTTCCTTAATTTCTTTCTTCAGTGTTGTGTAGTTTTCTGAGTATAGGTCTTTTACCTCCTTGGTGAGGTTTATTCATAGGTACAGTGTTTTTCTTATTGCTATATCAAATGGGATTTTTTCCTGATTTCTGTTTCTGATATTTTGTTGTTGATGTACAAAAATGCCTTTGATTTCTGACTATTGATTTTGTAGCCCACCATTTTGCCAAATTCATTTATTAGGTTGAGCAGTTTTTTGGTGGAGTCTACAGGATTTTCTATGTACATTATCATGTCCTCTGCAAACAATGACAGTTTTGCTTCCTCCTTTCCAATTTGGATGCCTTTTATTTCTTTTTCCTGTCTGATTGCTGTGGCTAGGACTTCCAATACTATGCTGAATAGGAGTGCTGAACGTGGGCATCCTTGTCTTCTTCCTGATCTTAGTTGGAAAGCTTTTCATTTTTGCCCATTCGGTATGATATTGGCTGTAGATCTCTCATATATGGCCTTTATTATGTTGAGGAATGCTCCCTCTATTCCCACTTTGCTGAGTATTTTTATCATAAATGGAGGCTGTATCTTATCAAATGCCTTTTCTGCAAATATTGATATGCTCATGTGATTTTTGTCTTTCATTTTGTTTGAGTGATGTATTATGTTAATTGATTTGCAAATACTGTACCATCCTTGCATCCCTGGGATGAATGCCATTTGATCATGGTGTATGATCTTTTAGATGTATTATTGGATGCAGTTTGCCAATCTTTTGTTGAGGATTTTAGTGTCTATATTCACCAGCGATATTGGCCTGAAGTTTTCTTTCTTTGTTATGTCTTTATCTGGTTTTGGGATTAGGATGATGTTTGCTTCATAAAAACAGTTCGGGAGTCTTCCATCTTCTTGGATTTTGGGGGATAATCTGTGAAGGATAAGAGTTTGCTCTTCCTTAAATGCTTTGTAAAATTCTCCTGTGAAACTGTCTGGCCCAGGGCTTTTGTGTGCTGGGAGTTTTTGATTACTGCTTCAATTTTGTCACCTGTTATTGGTCTGTTCAGGCTTTCTGCTTCTTCTTCATTGAGTTTTGGAAGATTATATTTTTCTAGAAATTTGTCCATTTTACCCAGGTTTTCAAATTTCTTGGCATACAGTTCTTCATAGTAATCCTTTGTATTTCTGTGGTGTCAGTTTTAATCTCTCCTTTCATTTCTGATTGTGTTTATTTGAATCCTCTCTCTTTCTTTCTTGATGAGCCTGCTTAAAGGCTTGTCAATTTTGTTTATCTTTTCAAAGAACCAGCTCCTGGATTTATTGATCCTTAGAATTTTTCTTTTAGGCTCTATGTCATTTAATTCTGCTCTGATCTTGGTTATTTCCTTCCTCCTACTTGCTCTGGGCTGTCTTTGTTGTTGTTCCTTGAGTTCTTGTAGGCATAGGGTTAGGTTGTTTCTTTGAAATGTTTCTTTTTTTTTAGGTAGGCCTGTATTGCTATGAACCTCCCCCTCAAGACTGCCTTCACTTTGTCTCATAAGTTTTAGATTGTTGTGGGTTCATTTTCATTTTTTTCCAGAAACTTTTTTATTCCCTAATCTCATTCTTGACCCATTCATTGTTTAATAGCATGCTGTTCAATCTCCATGGGTCTCAGCATTTTGAGTTTTTTCCTTGAAGTTGCTTTTTAGTTTCAGTCCCATGTGTTCAGAGAAAATGGTTGATATGATTTTAATTTTCTTGAAGTTGTTGAGGTTTGTTTGTGCCCTATCATGTGGTCTGTATTTGAAAATGTTCCATGTGCATTTGAAAAGAATGTGTATTTTGCTTCTTTGGGGCGACAGGTTCTATATGGTTCAGTTAAGTCATTTGTTCAATGCCACAGTATCTTTGTTGATATTTTGTTTGGAAGATCTACCCATTTTTGACAGTGGGGTGTTAAAATCTCCTACTATAATTGTGTTGCTCTCAATATCTTTCTTGAAGTCCTCCCAGATGTTCCTTATAGATTTGGGTTCTCCTATGTTGGGTGCATATATATATTTACAATGTTTATGTCTTCGTGATGTATTCTTCCCTTGAGTATTATGAAGTGTTCTTCTGGGTCTCTTTTTATGGCCTTTGTTTTGAAGTCTATTTTGTCTGGTATGAGTATTGCTACCCTGGCCTTTCTTTCCTGTCCATTTGCTTGGAATATATTATCCAACCCTTCACTTTCAGTCTGTGTAGGTCTTTTTTTCTGAGGTGGTCTCTTGTAGGCAGCATATGTGTGGGTCATGATTTCTTATTCATTCAGTTATTCTATGTCTTTTGATTGGAGAATTTAATCCATTTACATTTAAGGTTATTATTTGTAGGTATTTATTCATTACCAGTTTTTCCTACCTGTGTTCCTCTCTCTCTCACACACACTCTTTCTTCCTTTCCTTAAAGCAGACCCATTAGCATCTCTTGCAGTGAGGGTTTGGAGGAGGTGTATTTTTTGAGGCTTCTTTTGTCTGGCAAGCTCCTTATTTTGCCTTCCATTTTAATTGAGATCCTTACTGGATAGAGTAGTCTTAGTTTCAGGCCTTTGTTTTTCATTACTTGGAATATTTCTTGCCAATCCCTTCTAGCTTATGGCATTTCCACTGGGAAGTCAGCTGCTAGTCTTATCAGGGCTCCCTTTTATGTTACTTCCTGTTTCTCCCTTGCTTTCTTTAAGATTCTCTCTTTGTCTTCAAATTTTGCCATTTTAATTATGATGTGTCTTGAAGTGGGCCCCTTTGGGTTCCTCTTGATTGAGACTCTCTGTGTTTCCTGGACTTGTGTGACTTTTTCTCTCATCAGATTAGGGAAGTTTTTCATCATTAATTTTTCAAACAGTTTTTCTATCCCTTGCTCTTCTTCTGGTATCCCTGTTATATGGATATTATTATGCTTCATGTTGTCCTGCTGTTCCCTTAACCCCTCTTTGTTCTTTCTGAGTCTTTTTTTTAGCTGTTCTTTCTGGGAGTTTTTCTACCTGTCCTCCAGCTCACTGATCTGATCCTCTGCTTCATCTAGCCTGCTTTTGATTCCTTCTACTGTGTCCTTCAGTTCAGAAATTGTATTCTTCATTTCCTCTTGGACTTTGTTGATAGTTTCTATTTCCTTTTTCACATTGATATAGTTTTCAGTGAGTTCATTGCAGTTTCCCTGTAGTTTTTGGTAATTCTTAGTGAGGTCATTGAGCTTCCTCATAACCATTACTTTGAACTCACTATCTGATAGCTGACTTGCCTCTATTTCCTTTAGCATTCTTTCTGAGTCTTCCTCCTTTCCTTTAATGTGGGGATTGTTTCTTTGTCTTCCCATTGTTTGTTAGACTCTTCTTGTTAGCCTCTGCTTCTTAAATTGATCTGTTCTGACTGCCTAGGTTTGTGCTGTGAACTTCTATGGTAGGAGACCTGTGAGATCCACTGGTGCAGTCTCCTTCATCTCCTGAACTTGCTTCTTTTGGGCTGTCAATTATGTTGGGTCTCTGTATATAGTTGAATTTTGATTGTTGTTTGGTCTTTCTTTGGTGGTTCCTTCCACCCTGCTGGTTAACTGAGGGCTACTCCACCCACCATGTCTTATATGCTATTGTGCAGGTACAGACAGGTTGTGTTGAAGCTGGTTCTTCTATCTGTGGGAGGTTATGAGGCTTCTCTCTTGCTATTGTTCAGTTGTTTGTTCTGGATAATTTCTCCACCATTTATTTTTATTCAAACTGGTCCTGGGTGGAGGTGAGTGTGGTTTTCACTCACTCCTTCACCATCTTCCTTTATTTTCTGTTGGTGGTTCCTTTGTTCATGGGTTCTCTCTGCCAGCAGGTATATTGGTGTTCACTCTCCCACCTACTCTTTTATGTGATCAGCTGGAAGAGAAAGCAAAATGGATTAAGACAGTGGGAGTACATTTTATGGGATTTAAAGTACCAACCCATAAGCAGAGAGTTCTGGCCAAGATGGAGGCATAGGTTCCTCTCACAACCAAAAGAAGGATAACAACCAATCTGAAATCAATAAACAACCAGAAGCACCAGAAAATCAAACTGCATGGAACTCCGACAACCAAGGAATTAAAGAAAAAATCAACCAGAACAACCAGACCAGTAAGGTGGACCCCATGGGGTGGGCAACTCAGAAAACCAACAGCGAGGTGGCTGAGGAACAGGGCTGACTGCCAAGCTCGTAGGAGCTGCATGGGAGGGACTGACTTAAGGGGAAAACTGAGACTCACAGCTTACTGTGGGCTATGGCTTGGGTTGCCACAGTGGGAAACACTTCCAGTCTGACTCAATAATCTGTTGGAAAGTGCAGAGAGACCAGCAGGTGAGCTGCATTGCTCCCTCTCTGACCCCACCCCTATAGACAGCACAGCAAAGAGGATTGCTCCACCTCAGTGAATACCTAAAACCCTACCCCCTTACAACTTATCAGGTGCCCCAAGACAAGGAAATATGACCCAAATGAAAGAACAGAGCAAAACCTTAGAACAAAGTGATGAGGACATTGCCAACCTAACTGATGGAGAATTTGAAGCCCTGGTAATCAAAATGCTCACAGAACTGATTGAGCTCGGTCAAAAACTGAAAGAAAAAATGAAAGATACCCAAAATGAAATAAAGCAAAATATTCAGGGAGCCAACAGTGACAAGAAGGAAACCAGGATTCAAAGCAACAATTTGGGACTTCTGGCCAAGATGGAGGCATAGCTGGATATGCTGTGCCTCCTCTTACAACCAAGATTAAGGACAACAAAAATATAGAACCAAAAGAAAAAAAAGAAAACCCAACCAGGACAGAGAGAAAATTGAATTGTGTGGGAGTCTGACAACAACGATTCACCCAGACGGGTAAGAGGGGCAGAGTCAGTAGCTGGCAGAGTCGGATCGCAGCAGAGTAAGCCAGTAGTGGTCCCAGGCACGCAGTCACTCCAGGCATGCAGGCGGCGATGTTGCTGAACATGGGGAGGCCAGGCAGGGTGCACAATGCAGCGGACCACAGACACACATTCGCCCACAGACTGCACAGCGCAGGGCCCCAGTGCCGGGAAGTGATGCCTAAAAGCACCCATTGAAAATACTTGTAGGGGCTGAGGTGCTGGGAGGAAGTCCCAGCCTCACAGGAGAGTTCACTGGGGAGACTCATGGGGTCCTGGAGTGTGCACAGGCACACCCACACAGAAATCAGCACCAGAAGGGCCCAACGTGCTAGGGGAAACAGCTGAAGGGACTGGACCGCAAGACAGAGTGGAGCAAGCACCATTGTTCCCTCTCAGACCCTGCCCCCACATCCAGCATCACAACCCAGAGACTGAGCTGCACCATCCTGGTGAATGCCTAAGGCTCTGCCCCTCACTACTTAACAGCTGTGACCAGACAAAAAAACAAAAACAAAAACAAAAACAAGGATGGCTCAAAAGGGAGAACAGACCAGGACCCTGGAGTTAATTCACCTGAGCAACCAGGAGGTGGTCAACCTATCAGACACAGAGCTCATAGCACTGGTAGCCAACCTATCAGAAGCACAGTTCAAAGTTCTGGTGATTAGGAAGCTCACAGAACTGGTTGATTTTGTTCGCAAATTAGAGGAACAAATGGAGACTACAATAAGTGAAATGAAGAAGAACGTACAGGGAACCAATAGTGATGGGAGGAAAACTGGGACTCAAATCAATGGAGTGGACCAGAAGGAAGAAAGGAACAACCAAACAGAAAAGAAGGAAGAAACAAGAATTCAAAAAAATGAGGAGAGGCTTAGGAACCTCCAGGACATCTTGAAACATCCCAACATCCAAATTATAGGGGTACCAGGAGGGGAATAGGAAGAGCAACAAATGGAAAATTTATTTGAACAAATAATAAAGGAGAACTTCCCCAATCTGGCAAAGGAAATAGACTTTCAGGAAGTCCAGGAAGCTCAGAGAGTCCCAAAGAATTTGAACCCAAGGAAGAACACAGCAAGGCACATCATAATTACATTAGCCAAGATTAAAATAAAGGAGAGAATTAAAATAAAGGAGAGAAAATAAAGCAAAGAATAAAGGCAGAGTCACCAACAAAGGAGTTCCCATCAGATTGTCAGTGGATTTCTCAAAAGAGACCTTCTAGGCAAGAAGGGGCTGGAAAGAAGTATTCCAAGTCATGAAAGTCAAGGACCAACATCCAAGATTGCTCTATCCAGCAAAGCTGTCATTTAAAATGGAAGGGAAGATAAAGCACTTCTCAGATAAGGTCAAGTTCAAGGAGTTCATCATCACCAAGCTCTTATTATATGAAATGTTAAAGGGACTAAGCTAAGAAAAAGAAGGTAAAAAATATTACAGTAAAAAGACATAAAACTCACAGATATTAACAACCACACCTAAAACAAAAGCAAACTAAGCAAAGAACTAGACCAGGAGCAGGAACACAAATGGAGATCACATGGAGGGTTTGCAACAGGAGAAAGGGAGAAAAGGCACAGAGAATAAGTAGCAGAGATGGTGGGTAGAAAATAGGCAGGGGGAGGGCAAGAATAGTGTGGGAAAAGCAGAAGCTAAAGAACTTATGAAACATGGACATGAACTAAAGGGGGGAATATGGCTGGTAGGGGGTGTGAAGGGTGGAAGGGAATGATGGAGGAGAAATGGGACAACTGTAATAGCATAATCAATAAAATATAATTAAAAAAACAAAGCAACAATTTGGAACAAAAGGAAGAAATAAACATCCAACTAGATCAGAATGAAGAAATGAGAATCAAACAAATGAAGAGAGGCTGAGGACTCTCTATGACAACATGAAACATTCCAATACCCAAATTATAGGGGTGCCAGAAGGAGAAGAGCAACAGCAAGAAATTGAAAACTTATTTGAACAAATAACAAAGGAAAACTTCTCCAATCTGGTGAAGGAAATAGACTTCCAGGAAGTCCAGGAAGCCCAGGGAGTCCCAAAGAAGTTGGACCCAAAGAGGGACACACCAAGGCACATCATCATTAAGTTACTCAAAATTAAAGACAAGATAAAATCCTAAGAGCAGCAAGAGAAAAGGAGACAGTTACCTACAAAGGAGTTCCCAGTAAGGATATCAGCTGTTTTCTCAAAAGAAATCTTGCAGGCAAGAAGGGACTGGCAAGAAGTATTCAAAGTCATGAAAGGCAAGGACCTACATCCAAGATTGCTCTATCCAGCAAAGCTTTTCATTTAGAATGGAAGGGCAGATAAAATGCTTCTCAGATAAGGTCAAGTTCAAGGAGTTCATCATCACCAAGCCAGTATTATATGAAATGTTAAAGGGACTCATCTAAGAAAAAAGAAGATAAAAAATATGACCAATAAAATGACAACAAACTCATAACTATCAACAAATGAACCTAAAAGAAAAGAAAAACAATGAAAACAAAAACTAAGCAAACATTTAGAACAGGAACAGAATCAGAGAAATGGACATCATACAGAGGGAGTTCAGTGGGGAGAGGGAAGGGAGGAATAGGGGGGAAATGTATAGGGAAGAAGAAGCATAATTAGTAGGCATAAAATAGATGGGGAAAGATAAAAATGGTGTAGGAAACAGAGGACACAAAGAACTTATATGTACAACCCATGGACATGAACTAAGCAGGGGGATGCTGGAGGGTTGGGGGGCTGGGTGGATGAGGGGATAAAAGGGGGAAAATTTGGGAAACCATATAGCATAATCAATAAAAATTACTTTAAAAAATAAAAATTAAAAAAATAAAGTACCAACCCATAGAGAAGAGATAGGAGATCCTCTGGATATGTATAGTATTAACTGTGATATTTCACCCAACTAGGCACTTTTTGGAAAGGATGGAAAAGAGACAAGACTCTTGTTAGAGCATGGAAGGATTGTGAGTTGAATCCAGAAAACAGAGGGCTTGTCGGAGGTCCAATTATGAGATATAGTGAGAGTAAAGGATAGAAAATAGGTGTAGTGTGTGAGAACAGAGTTAACCAGAACAGTAATAAAGTTCCAGAAGATAGTGAAATGGACTAAGATCTGGGAGGGGTGCTGTGTAGTATCTACAATTGTATGGAACTACAATTATTTACAATAATACTGGAACAACAATCAAATGTCAGAAACTATATGATCTGAATAACAAGAATAGGAAGTACATGACCTAGAGTAGGGTGCTATTGGAACACAAATGAAGTGAAAGAAGGAAAATTAAAACATGCTATGAAAGAGAGAACAAGGAAAACCAGTCAAACAATGTAATTAAACATACAAATAAAACAAAAAAGACTGAACAGAAAGAAGAGAAATTTTTAAAAATACTAATAAAATGAAAGACATAAAAATAATGAAAAAATAATAATAATACAAATAAACAATAACATGCAAGTTCTATGGAAATTTCTCTCAGTTTCTCAGTGGTTGGGATTAACCTTATTATCCCTCTTTGGGTCTGACTCTGGTCCTTTCACACCTCCAGGTCTTATTGTCTCCCTTGGGGGGGAAAAAAACAAAAGAAAGAAAAGCTTCCTGCTGACTTTAAACAGTCCACAAGAGTTCTGCTGGTCTTCCTGCCTGTTGCAGGCTAAGGGGGATTGGGCTTCACTTTTCTCCCTTCTTGTGGTTTTGCAAGGATGGGGACCAGGTCTGAGCCACAATCTTCACAGTGCCTCAGCCTCCAGCCCAGTTCCTCCATTTGCTGCTGGCCCCCACTGCCTGTCTGTGCCAGGCCAGCACCTTCAATCCACCAGTTGTGCCATCCTTGAGGTGCACTAATTAGGGGCAACTCCCATTCCACCTTCTCACTCTTTGCTGTTCTAGATGCTAGGCACTCTCAAAGTCTCTGCAAGGTAGTTCAGCTCCACCACTGAGTTAAGTCTTTCTGGGGACTGCTAACTCCTAGAGCCCTGCTGCTGTCCTCTGCAGAGGGTGCCTCCTCCTTCCTTTTGGCGAGCCAGCCCGGCCATGTGGGCGTGGGTGCGCCTTGGTGGCTGCTGGGGCAGCGGAGACCAGCATGGCTGTGGTTGGGGCAGCAGGGGCAGGGGCACTGGCAACTGTGTGAGTGGTGGCATGAGTGCACCACAGGCAGAGGGGGCAGCTGCTGTGGGAGAGTTCCCTAAATAGCCACCAACAGCCTTCTTTTGAACAAAATCCTCCTGTTCAAGCCTTCCTCTCCTAACAAGCGCCCAGCCTCTCACACAGCCCAACTTTCCAGCCACACTGGAGACTATCTTGGTCAGGGTCCATCAAGGCCCAACTCTTCTTCCTTTTCCAGGTGTCACCCAGCTCCCCAATTTCTCTGGTAATGACCCAGCCAGTGTCCACAGTCTCAGGGGTGAACACTGCCTCTGTGCATCTCCCACTTCATCTTTATTCCCCCCAGTGACTTCAAGCATCCAGATCCATCCTGGTGCTGCTTTATCTTCCCTGTTTGGCAGGGGAGGGAACTGTCAATTTGGCTCTCTTCCAAGAATCCTGTGGCAGGCACCTGAAGGCACCAGGACAGGAGATACAGCAGCCCTGGTCCCTGTGCTGGTCTCAGAAACTTTACCATCTCAAAGCAATCTCCTTGCCATCTGTTTTTCAATTTTGGCCTCCAACCTTCATATATGCTGGGATACTGTTGGCTGTTCACTCTGTTCCTCAGATCGGTTCGTGTTCCACCTGTTCACAGGGGGAAGTAGGCTCTGCTCCCACCTACATCACTGCCACCTTCAAAAATCCTGAATCTTTTTTATTTAATATGTTGACCTGTTGTTGTTTTGATGCTACATTTCTCTATAATTTTCTTTTATTTTGTGGATGTTCTTTAGTACTTTCAGTGTACAAATATTTGTTTTGCAATCTATCTTAGACTTTATAAAAATTACTTTATTAAATGTACATTCAAGTTTGATTTCTGTTGACCATTTTAGCCATACATTTTGGCATGCATTCTGAAAACTTTTTTCGCAACCTCATTTTTTAAAAGATGTTATTTGCTTATTTATTTATACAGAGAGGGGATGGGTAGGAGAAAGAGAGGGAGAGAAACATCAATATGAGAGAGAAACATTGATTGGTTGCCTTTGTATGGTCCCTGGCTGGGGACCAAAGATACAACCCAGGCAGGTGCCCTCCCTGGAAATCAAACAGGTGACTTTTCACTTTGCAGAACAATGCCCAACCAACTGAGCCACACCAATCAGGGCTACAGTTCATTTTTTAAATGATAAACAATAGTAGTTAATATTTATTGGATACTAAATATGTGTACATAGCATGTTAAATATCTATTACATGAAGTTTACAAACATGTACTTCTCGTAACAGACCTATAATGTAGATAACTATTATTATTCCCATTCCACAGAGGAAAAAGTGGCACAGAGAAACTAAATAATTTGCCCAAGGTCATGTTTGGCTCCCAAGCCCGGGCTTCCAGCCACTACACAAACTTGCCTCTTGATGCCAATGTTTAATGGGCACTGTGGATGGACTCAGTTTAATCTTTATAGTAATACCAAGAAAGGTCTTATTACCCTTGTTTTAGAGATAAGAAAACTGAGGACTCTCTAGTTTACTCAATTTGCCCAAGGTCATACATCAGGCAGTTGGCTGAGCCAGGATTTGAACCCAAGCATATCTGAGCAGAAAGACCCATCTCTTAACCACCAGGCTATGTTGTCCCCTTTCATGTAGTGAAATGCAAACATGTGATGGTGGAGATGATATAAAGAGGCCAAGAGATCATACCTCAGAAAGTCAATGATCCACTTGAAATTCAGGGTGGATGCCTCAGGGCTTCCCTAGATGGACAAGAGCTGCTTTGTGTAGGGAGGAGTGGCTGGTAAACTCTGCTCTCAAAGGATTAAACAAGAATAATTAAACACATTTAATACCTTAGAAGGAGCCACAGGACTTCTGGTCAAGATGTAGGTGTAGATAAACACAGCTTACCTCCTTGCACAACCACAGCAAAATTACAACTAAGATGTAGAACAACCATCACACAGAACCATCAGAGCAATATGGTCAGATAACTAAAGAATTAAAGAAACCATATTCCCCTAGGTGGACAGGAGGTGTGGAGGAGTGGAGATGCGGAGGTGCAGAGACACAGAAACGTGGAAGTGGCTGGTCCCAAACCCACAAGTGGTGAATATAAAATGGAGGGATGTCTTGGGAGTGATATCCCACACCAGACCTACCAGTCCAAGGTTCCAGTGCCAGGAAAATAAGTCCCCATAACTTCTGGCTGTAAAACCAGTGGGGGTTGGGTTGGCAGAAGAAACAGCAGAATTCTCAGGCCTCTTCTCTTTAAAGTCCTCACAATGCACATGCAATTACTCAGACTGACTCCCTCTGGGCTCCAACACTCGGGGCAGAAGTTTGAAGGGCACAAGTGCCATGCGGAGAGGAACTATCTGGCATCAGGGTGAGAACTGGGGGATAATTCTCTTCCAGAGAGAACTGTAGACAGTGGCCCACACAAAGCCACAGTGCTGCACCACATCTGCATCTCCATCAGCCTGGCTTACAAGGTAAGCCCCACCCTGATGATTACCTAAGGGTCTGCCCCTTCCAACTTATGGGCCCACCCAAACAACCCTCCCACCCAGGTAGCAGTAGCTTTCCCATATGAAGGGCTCAGCTAGGCACAGGCTTCAAACCTTTCTAAATCCGCTCAAACAAGCAAAGCTCAGCCCAGCCCCCATACCTCTCACTGAATGGCCCCAGGCCCAACACTAGCAGCAGCCACCTGAAGATCACTTTATAGCTTATGTCAAGGGACCCCAGACAGAATACATGTGAAGGCTAACCTTGGTCTCTACCACCCAGGACACCCCAGGGCCTGGGCACCCAGTGTACAGTTACAGACCAGGTCAGAGCACCACCCAACCACCTCCACAAGCCACAGAAGAAAGTGGTTGCTGGCCAGAGGTCACAACCAGTCCTACCAGCTGTCTGGACTGGGTAAATCCCTCCCATTGACCTTCTTACAGTAATCAAATTCATCTACAAGAGGAGGGAGTACTCAGCCCACATGAAGAGCACACTTGGAGTACCCACTGGGGATAAGGGGGGCTGTGCCACTAGACCCCACAGGGCACCTGCTACGTTAGGCCATGCTACCAAGACATGGAGTAAAAGCAGCTCTACTTAACACAGAGAAACAAACACAAGGAGGCTACAAAATGAGGAAACAAAGAAATATGGCCCAAATGAAAGAACAGATCAAAGCTCCAGAAAAAGAACTAAACAAAATGGAGATAAGCAATCTAGCAGATGTAGAGTTCAAAATACTTGTTTTCAAGACACTCAAGGAACTCAGTGGATAATTCAACAGCATAAAAAAAGATGCAGGCAGAAATAAAGGATATATGAACTGAAATAAAGAATAATTTACAGGGAATCAACAGTATAGTAGATGAAGCCAAGAATCAAATCAATGATTTGAAACATAAGGAAGGAAAAGCATCCAATCAGTACAGCAAGAAGAAATAAGAACCAAAAAAAATGAGGATAGTGTAAGGAGACTCTGGGACAACTTCAAACTTTCCAATAGTCATATCATAAGGGGTGCCAGAAGGAGAAGTAAAAGAGCAAGAAAATGGAAACCTATTTGGAAAAAAAAAAAAAAACAATAAAAGAAAACTTCCCTAATTTGGTGAAGGAAATAGATGTACAAGTCCAGGAAGCACAGAGGGTTCCAAACAATAGGAACCAAAAAGACCACACCAAGACACATCATAATTAAAATGCCAGAGGTTAAAGATGAAGAGAGAACCTTAAAAGCAGCAAGAGAAAAGCAGATAATTACCCAAGGGACTGGCAAGAAGTGTTCACAGTGATGAAAAGCAAGGACATAGAACCTAGATTACTCTATCCAGAAAAGCTACCATTTAGAATTAAAGGGCAAATACAGTGCTTTCCAGACAAAGTAAAGCTGAAGGAGTTCACCATTGCCAAATCATCATTATATGAAATGTTAACTGAATTTATTTAAGAAAAAGAAGATCAATTCTTATAGGCTCACTGAAGCTAAGAGTGGCATAAGAATAACCCAATAGTGGGGAGAGATAGAGGGTTCACGGCGTGAGGAGCCCAATGTGGATCTTCTGCCAAAGAGGTAAGGGCAGGAACGTTTTGGAGTTGAGGAAAGATTAAAGAGTGCGAGGAGTTTCAATTACAAATGGAAGCATTGCTGATTTGTATATATGAAAGGGACAGTATAATCCTCTGATCTATGTTGGGGCCTGATTAAATCCACCTGCCACTGGGTCAGTGGTGTTCGTCACCACACCACCTGTCCAGTAGTTCCCATAGGCCTTCGAGGATGCTCTCATGAGCAGACAACACAGGGCTCACAAACTTCCTGCACCAGATTTTTACAGTAGACCACATGGTTTTCTGTCCAGCATGTAAGAGGTGATGGTGAAGACACTAAGCTACTTCCATTCCTAAGGGACTGATAGGTACCATTTTTAGCCACCATACCTTGTCTAGAGTATCAGCCTCATCATTCCTGGGGGAGGCTAGGGGTGCATGCCTGGTCACATGACATACAGTAATTTGTTTCTGGTGGCTTAACTCCCAGAGGTCTTGCCTAAGGCCTATCTCCATAATGGCCTATGCCATAATAACTATCCGTTTATTTGCATGCCATGCAGAGATCAATAACATTAGCCCCAGTACACTGCCCAACTATCTGTGCTAATAGTCAGGGGCAGTGCTTCATTGGCAACCATGAGCCACACAGCTCATAGTTCTGCCCACTGGCTACTCTGACCTACATTAGTATTAAGCCAGATTGTGTCTGTTTAGCTGCCATCACCCTTCTAGGGTACAGCAACTGAACAGGGGGGACGCTCAGTATATCCCCTCAAAGAGCCTTAACAGGCCCCCACAGGTGGCACCGGGTACACTCAGGAATGGGGAACACAAACAATGTACTCACAGGGAGACAGTTGCCCAATACCCAGAGAGAGTTGCACAGCTTCATCCTTTCTGGTCCCCGCCACCCCTGTAAATGGGTTTCTTGGCCCTTCACTCTATTCAAATTTTCAAAGGATACTTCCTCCCTCTTCTTGGGAGGTTGGCACAGCCATACGGTCCTTCAACACACAGGATGGACCTGCCGGGGTGCACCCCCAGGATTTTCTCTTCACCTCCAGCCACCTTCTTCTTTTAGAGCCACAGGAAATGTAGTTCAGCTTGCAACCATATGGACTTACTCTTTAACTGTGAAACAGAGGAAGATAACATCCCTCCTTTCTGCTGCTTCATCCCTTTGGGCCACTCTGCTGACATCGCCTCTTCTGTGGCTCCTGCCACCCCTGTCTTCTCCTTCCTTGCTGCCTGCTCCACCATCTTGTGCCCTGTCCACCATGCTTGGAGGCTTTTTGCCAGGGTGCAGATTTGAGCCTTTCAGGCTTTCTTTCTGCCTCAATGTTTGTGTAACTTTACTGAGTCAGGAAGTGCAGCCTTCTCTTCTTCAGGCTTCAGGACTTCTGCTCCCTCTCATGGCTCTCAGAATTTTGCTGTGCTATGAAGTGCAGTCTTTGTCTCAGCTTTCAAAGCTGAAAGAAACACCCAGCATATGGCCCTCACAGCCACATGGGTACTGGGCTTTTCTAGAGTCTTCCCCACCACCCACAGGGCTTCCTCTATCATGTTTGGTGCACCACTAACATTGGGCCAGTCCTAGGGTGAAGGCCAAGCCACAAGGAGCCCAGCCACCAAATACTACCTGCTGGTGATCAACCACCCTTCCAGGCCCCTCTCTGGGGGTACTGGGGTACTGGCTCCATACCATTCTGTGAAAAATTCTGCCACTTATGCCAATTGTCTTGCAGCCTATCAAAGCCTGGTAAGTTCCTGGAATCGGGCAGAAAGAAGAAAATATGTGGAGCCTTGGGGATGCTACATGCCTTTACTCAAGGGTGGGTGGGGCAATCCATGTACACTGCAAGCTGCATGTCCCCAGTGGGAAGCCCCTACCCCCTTATATACTACATACATACAAAGCTGGCAGGGACCCAGAATACATTGTGCAACACAGTGAGATTCTGTGCATGTGAACCCACTTAATGTTATAGGAAGCGTTTATCAGACCCAGCCTCAAGGCTATGAGAACACAGCTTATCTTAGTTCCTCAGATATCTTGTTGAGGGAACCAGACTGACTTTGTTTACCCTACACAGATTTACTCCCTCTGATCTCCACACCAGGGTAGCAGCTTGAAAGTCACCAGTGGTATACAGGTATAAATGGAAGTGTCTGGCATCTGGGCCCATTTTCTAAACCCTCCTGCTACAGAGCTGGTAAGCTGGTGCCATATCTGAGACTCCATCAGCATTGCTAACACTGTTTGACCTGCCTTGGAGATCCCCAGAGACTCTGCCTTACCTGAATTATGGCCCCCCCACACTGCTTTTCCATATGAATTACTGGTTTTGGCTGATGCTTCACAACTTCCTAAATCCTATCAAACAAGCACCCGCAGGCCTCAGTGAGCCCCAGTCCAGGCACTGGTAGCACAGCCAGCTAAGGTTCACAGCTTGGCTTTGCCTGGTAATCTCCAATCCCAGCATAAGTAGCAGCCATCTCAGATTGCTTTATAACTCAGGCAGGGTGGCCCATGGCAAAACACAGGTGGGTGCTGACATTGGCCTGCCCTACCTGGGAAACACCAGGGCCAGCACACCCAATGTACAACTACAGACCACTTCAGAGCACCACCACCCTGCCACTGCAAAGCTGATACTCCACAGAGGATGGAGGTTGGTGATCAATGGTCACAGCCTGTTCTTGTAGCTGACTGGCCTGGGTAAATCCCTCCCATTGATCTACCAACAGCAACCAAGGTTCAAGGCTCAAGAGGAAGGTATACTCAGCCCACATGAAGGGCATACCTCGAGCACCCAGCTTGGATGATAGGGAGAGGCTGTGCCACTGGACACTACAGGACACCTACTACATTAAGCCACAATGTAACCAAGCAGATCAAGGCTTGTTAATGTGGTGTCTTGACACATAACCCAACAATTAGTGTTGAGGGAAACAGGTTTTTATTTACAGCAGTCTAACCTCGAGGAGCTGAGAGCACTCCTGCTGGGAGCCCTGTTCTCCCATGAGACTCAGAACTTCCCTTACTTACCACCAGGCTGTAAGCCAAAAACTTGCCCAAAAGTTCCCTATATCCTTATCTGTTCTTAAGCCTGCTGCACAAACAGTTCTCCATCATCTCTGGAAGGTAAATTTGTGGGTTTCAGAATCACCATCATCTTGCAGCAATTACCTCCTTCAGGATCTAGGGTACATTGTCCTCAGCCTCCATGTAGTAGTCCAAGAAAACATGTACTATGTTACACTGGATCATGGTGCAATCCAGGGAGGCACAAACCCTAAGAGAATGGCCTTTCCATATGTTATTCAGAGAAACAGAAGTCAGCATTCCGCATTCAGCATTCCAAGCATCTCTCACAAATCTGTGCTGGGTTTGGCAGGTTCCCACATGGCTTCATCAGCTATTTCCTTACCACCCCAGGCTGCATGGCCAAATCTCCTTATTTCATGGCTCCTTTCTCATGGCTGCCTTCTCAGAGCAGAAGATGTAGCTCCTCCCTCACTACAGACAGCATGGTTGAATCTCAGAGAAGCAAAAGTAGCTTCTCTCTCACTATAAACAGCATGGCAGAATCCCTCTTGGCTCTCTCTCCTCCTGCCATTATTTTAAATGCTCACCTGGAGCTTCCTTTGTGACCTTACATCCAGCCTCTCCTACAATGAGCTGCCAGTTACACCAGCTACATCACAAGTCACTGAATGTTCTTACAGTCACATCCACATTTTGCCTAGGGTAGTAGCACAGCTTCTTAACTGCTGTATCATCCTTTCCACTCATCCCCCAACCATGGGCTGTCGGGAATATTTTTGGCATCTTCCCTTCTCTGCACCCTGTTACAACACTACCAAGACACAGAATCAGAGCAGCTCTACCTAATACATAGAAACAAACACAAGGAAGCTGCCAAAACAAGGAGACAAAGAAACATGGCCCAAATGAAAGAACAGATCAGAACTTCAGAAAAAGCGCTAATGAAATGGACATAAGCAATCTAGCAGATGCAGAGTTCAAAATACTGTTTATAAGGATGCTCAAGGAACTTTGAGGACCTCAACATCGTAAAAAAGATGCAGTCAGAAATGAAGGATTCACTAATTGAAATAAAGAACAATTTACAGGAAAACAATTTACAGTGAATGAAGCTGAGAATCAAATCAATGATTTGGAATATAAGGAAATGAAAAAACAACCAATCAGAACAAGAAGAAAAAGAATCCAAAAAATTGAGGAGTTCCAGCCAAGATGGAGGCATAGATAGAAACCCTTCACTTCCTTGCACACCAAAAAGGAGGATAACAACTGATCTAAAAGCAATAAACAACCAAAAGTGCCAGAAAATCAAAGTTCATGGAACTCCGACAACCAGTGAACTAAAGAAAAGTCAATCAGAAAAAAACAGACCAGTAAGGTGGTGTGCTACGTGGGACAACTCAGAAAAACCATGGTGAGGCAGCAGACTGGGCAGGCAGGGCTGGCTGAAGGCGAAACTGAGACTCAGAATAGATGGTGAACTACAGTGGTTGCTGCAGTGGGAGAAGTCCCAGTCTCACAGGAGAATATGTTGGAGAGTGTGCTAGAGACAAGCAGGCAAGCTGCACTGTTCCCTTTCTGGCCCCTCCACCACAGGCAGCGCCACAACATAACAAAAAGGGTGGCCCTGCCTGGGTGAATACCTAAGGCCCTGCCCCCTTACAACTCAACAGGTGCGCCAAGACAAAGAAATATGGCCCAAATCAAAGAACAGAGCAAAACCTCAGAAAGAGAACTAAGTTGAGGGGGTAGCCAACCAATCTGATGGAGAACTTAAAGCACTAGTAATCAAAATGCTCACACAACTGATTGAGCTTGGTCGAAAAATGAAAGGGCAAATGAAAGATACCCAAAATGAAATTAAGCAAAATATTCAGGGAACCAACGGTGGCAGGAAGGAAACCAGGAGTCAAAAACAATGATTTGGAACAAAAGGAAGAAATAAACATCCAACCGGAACAAAATGAAGAAACAAAAATTTTAAAAAATAAAGAGAGTCTTACAAACACATGGGACAACCTGAAATGTTCCAATATCTGAATTATACAGTTCCAGAAGGCGAGGAACAACAGCAAGAAATTGAAAACTACTGCCATTCCTGCTTTATGTATTAATTACTGTTAGTTTATCCACATCATTTTCCGTTAGTTCCACAACAAACTTCCATCACAATCATTATTTATCTCAATGTTCAGATTACCCCACATTTGACCACTGGGAACTCCTTCAACTTGGTCCCTCTGTTCCTTTGATATATCCCCATTAGTATTTAAGTTGCCTTTTTACTTAATGATACAGGATGCTTTGGGGGCACTTTGTACTTTCCCTGCTCCAGCCCTGGAGTCAGACATTTCCAAGAAACCCTGGTTCCTTTTAGCAGAGAGTGGTATTTAGAAACCGAGATCTGCACGTTGCATGTGCTCCTCATTCCTGGTACATCATCACTTCCAGGCCCTCTCAGCAGATAGAGTTAGGAAATGTGTGCACACAAGTGTGTGTACATATGTATACATCCATACACACTACATGTACACATATACATGTAGGTATATTTCTATCTATCTATATAAAACCATGAGTTTACTGATACCTCCACTTCCAAACCCACACCACAGGGCACACACTGTAGTCTTCCCTCTGTCCATATTTATAATTCCCTTCTCCAACAGTGAGAAACCTAACTCTCATTATCCTGAAGATATCCTATCTATTTGCTCAAGACCTGACTACACAGAAAGTAATTTCAGAGTTACTAACCTATACTGCTATGAGAGGTAAATCTACCAGCTAGAGTTAAATATGTCTTTATAGTTTCTAAGGTAAAATTTACACACAGTAAAACATACACACATTAAATGTACAATGCAATGTGTTTTGGTGAATGCATAAATCCAGTTATGGAAGATTTCTATCATTCTGGAAATTCGCTCACGTACCTTTGCAGTTACTTTTCATACCCCATCAGAGATAGCCACTGTTCTGATCCACATCCATAGATTAGTTTTGCCTTTTCTATAACTTCATGTAAGAAGAATCTTCCAGTATGTACACTTTGGTTTCCAATCTCTTCTGCTTAGCATCGTGTCCATAAGAGTTGCCCATGTTGTTGCATGTATGAATGTTCTATGCTGAAAGTGTTGGTCAAGATGGAGGCATAGGTACACATGCTTTACCTCATCACACAACCACAAGAATTACAACTAACCTCAAAACAAATCACTGCCAGAAAATCAAACTGTATGGAAGACTGACAACCAAGGATTTAAAGAAGCCGCATTCTGCAAGATGGGTAGGAGAGGTGGAGGTGCAGATATGGGGCAGAGAGGTGAGGACACGCGATGTGGCACAGAAAGGTGGTGGTGGCAGGACAGGTGCTCCCACATTTAAGTGTGATGGATAAAAATCAGGAGGGATACATTGAGAGTGAGCAGTTCCAGCCCCAGGCCAGACCACACAGCCCAGGGTTCCAGCACCAGATAAAGCCCCAGAACTTCTGGCTGTAAAAACTAGTGAGGATTAAGGCAGTGGAAGAAACTGCTGGTTTCTCAGGGGAGTCTGTTTAAAGGACCACACAGACTTAGAATGTGTGCAAACCCATCCATTCTGGCATTCACCACCAGGACAACACCGGGAAGGGTGCCAGTCACATACAGAGAGTGGGAAGAGTGACTGGACATGAGGAGAGCACCAGGCAAAACTCTAGAAGCCAGGCAGCAGCATTGTCCCCTCTCTGAGCCCTCCACACACAGAGCCACAAGCACTGAAGTGAGTTGCCTCACCTTAGTGAATACCTAAGGCTCCACCCCACACAGCTTAATAGGTGTGCTAAGACAGGGGGTCAAAGCATCTCTTCCTAATACACAGAAACAAATACAGGGAGGCTGTCAAATTGAGGGGGCAAAGAAATATGGCCCAAATGAAAGAAGAACAAAACCCCAGAAAAAGAACTAAACAAAATGGAAATAGCCAACATATCAGATGCAGAGTTCAAACCCCTGGTGACCAGGATGCTCAGAGAACTCACTGAGTATGGCAACAACATAAAGGAAGATTACATTAAATGAAATAAAGAAAAACCTACCAGGAAACAACAGTGAGGGGAATGAAACCAGGATTCAAATCAATGATTTGGAACATAAGGAAGAAATAAACATTCAACTAGAGCAGAAAGAAGAAACACGAATTAAAAAGTGAGGATAGTATAAGAAGACTCTGGGACATCTCCAAAAGTGCCAACATTCAAATCATAAGGATGCCAGAGGGAGAAGAGGAAGAGCAAGAAATTGAAAACTTAGTTGAAAAAATACTTCCCTAATTTGGCAAAGGAAACAGACATGGAAGTCCAGGACACTCAGAGAGTCCCAAAGAAGTTTGATCCAAGGAAAAACACACCAAGACACATCATAATTAAGTTCCCAAAGATTAAAGGTAAGGAGAAAATCTTAAAAGCAGCAAGAGAAAGGGAGACAGTAACCTACAAAGGAGTTCCCATAAGTCTATCAGCTGATTTCTCAAAAGAAACCTTACAGGCAAGAAGCAGCTGGAAAGAAGTATTCGAAGTCATGAAAGGCAAGGACCTGTATCCAAGATTACTCTATCCAACAAAGCTATCATTTAGAATGGACGGGCAGATAAAGTGCTTCCCAGGCCAGGTAAAGCTAAAGGAGTTCATCATCACCAAGCCCTTATTCTATGAAATGTTCAAGGGACTTATCTAAGAAAAAGAAGATTAAAAAATAGGACAGTAAAAAGACAGCAAACTCACAGATATTAACAACCACACCTAAAACAAAAGCAAAGTGAGCAAACAAGTAGAACAGGAACAGAAACACAGAAATGGAGATCACATGAAGGGTTAGCATCAGGGGAGTGGGAGGAGAAGAGAGGGAGGAAAGGTACAGAGAACAAGTAGCACAGATGGTGGGTAGAAAATAGACAGGGGGAGGGCAAGAATAGTGTGGGAAAAGTAGAAGCTAAAGAATTTATGACACAGGGAAATAAGCTAAAGGGGGGGAATGTGTGTGGGAGGGAATGTGCAGGGTAGAGGGGAATGATGGGGGAGAAATGGGACAACTGTAATAGCATAATCAATAAAATATATTTAAAAAAGAAAAAGAAGAAGATCAAAACTAGGAACAATAAAATGGTGAAAAGTATAAATCTATCAACAAATGAATCTAAATAACAGACTAAGGAAACAGGAAGATCAGAGACAAAATCATGGACATGGAGAGTGTTTTGATGATTGCCAGATGGGTGGGGAGTGTTGGGGAATGGGTGAAGAGGGGAGGGGATTAAGAAGTACAATAGGTACTTACAGAATAGCCATGGGGGTGTAAAGTACAGTATAGGAAATGGAGTAGCCAAAGAATTTATGTGCTTGACCCAGGGACATGAACAATGGAGGAGGGGGGTTGCCAGAGGGAACAAGGAAGGGGTGCTGGGTGGAGGGGGCAAAGGAGGAAGTCATGAAAACTGTAATAGCATAATCAATAAAATATAATTATGAAAAAACAAAGAGTAATCTGTGTGGTGTGTGAATTGCATCTCAATAAAGCTGTTAATTTAAAAAGAAGAAGGAAGAAGGAGGAGCAGGAGGAGAAGGAGGAATCAGGGCCTCCTGTAAGGATTTGGTGATGTCCTAAAAACACTGGAACCTACCCCCCATGGATGTGAGTTTTGCATATCCCCATTGTTGATGGGAATCCCAATGTTGGCTCCTAAAGGCCATAGGGATTTGCTCTGAAGCTTGCCATGAAGCGCTCAATGACTCACCTTGAGGGGCGGCTGGCTTGAGGGGCAGAGGTTGGTATGAGGAGTGGCCGTGGATGTGCTGGAGGATAAATCAGGCAGGGAAGTCACAGCACAAGGTGGCAGAGAAAGTGCAGGCCATTTTGTTTAGTTTTTAATTGTGGTAAAATATACATAACAAATTGACCATTTAGCCATTTTTAAGTGTACAGTTCAGTAGCGTTAAGAGCCTTCACATTGCTATTCAACTATCACCACCATCCATCTCCAGAACTGTTCTCATCTTGCAAAACTACCAGCTCCCCATGCTCTTCTCCCTGCGGAGGACTCCAGAGAAACAAAAAGCATTTCTCCTTCCACTAGCCTCCATCAGGTGCTGTCAGAGGGAGCCCTACGTCTCAGGAGCTTCTGTCTCTAACCTGATCAAAGGCAATAAACAGGAGAGAGAGCTTGGGCCTCCTGGGGCTCCAAGGTGTATCAGTAAGGACACAAGGTTACCTCCGTCCATTGCAGTCTGACCAGGATAGTTTTGGTCTTACTTTTCTGTATTCTGCTATCCTCTGGCAATTAGAGCCACCAAAGTTTTTATTTGATGTGACATCTGGCTTGTTCTAATGAGACTTGTAGAACTTATAAATGTGTTTAAAGACTGAAAAGGAACAGACTAGGTCACTATTCTGCTGGCTCTGGAGCAGGATTAGTCCCAACAGCAGGCCTTTGTGCCTGGGTACTGTCCTATCCTAAGCACTGAGTCCCGCAAGTTTCCCTTAGGTTTCCATTTCATAGGGGGCTCCTACGAAATGTCCCCCATCACCAGAGAAAAGAGAGAAGGGAGGTATAGGCCAGCTGTCAGAGAACTCTGACAGATTTCCCCTGCTTTGCAGTTGCCAGCAAAATGTACTAAGACCCCCTACAAAAATGTACTTTGGGGCAGAGGTGACATTCTCTGCTGCCCCCTGTTGTTCATCCAGATTTTAGTCTTTGGTAAGACCAACCTTCAGTGAGATTAAACTTCAATATGTCACTAGTTTTATTTGGGCCCTTGGTTTGGTTTACAAGCCTGCAAAGAATTCTTAGTACAGGAAGACCTCGAGGTATTGCCGGTTCAGTTTCAGACCACCACAATAAAGCAAGCATCACAATAAAGCAAGTTGTAATTTTATTGCTGATGAAGGGTCTTGTCTCCAGTTTGTAAAAACAACATCTGTGAAGCACAATAAAGCAAAACCCAATAAAACAAGCTATGCCTGTATGCCTCACTCAACTGCTAAAAGTCACAACCCACGTTTTATGTCCAGTAAGTGTTAGGGACCTACAGCAGGCATCCCAGGAGTGAGTGAGTTAGTGAGCCCACATGTCGGAATTAGGGTCCTCATAGAAGAGGAGAGAAGAGCTTGCCTCTCACCACAGTGAGAAGTCCACAAGCCAGGAAGAGACGTCTCACCAGAAACCAACTCTGATGGTATCTTGGACTTTCAGCCTCCAGAACTATTAACTATGTTAATTTCTGTTGTGTCATTTAAGCCCCTAGTCTGTGGTAGTGTTATGGCAGCCTGAGATGACTAATACAGGGACCAACTGTCTCCATTTGTTAGGGGCTGAGGGAATTCCAGGGACAGTTCTGAGCAAACTAGGACAAGTTGGTCATCCTAATTTATGAACTGATGAATGTAAAGTGCTTGGACTTCCTATAGTGCTCGGCATACAGTAAGTGCTCTATAAGTGCTAGCAATTATTATGTAATTCCTTCAACAACTATTTAGTAACCTGCTCTGTGCTAAATGTGACTTAATATATGGGGGCTTACAAAATAGATAAAAACTGCCCTTGTGGAGTTTACAAGAGTTTATTGATATCAGGATCTAGCTGTGACTGGTTGATAATGGGGGTTGTGTGAAAATGTGGGGACAAAGTTTAGACAGCGCTGGGCTGTGGGGAGGTGGCCCTTAGGCTCTCCCCTTACCTGACCCCTACAGAAGCCACCAAAAGAGGCAGTCATCTCAGTTGTTTCGTGCTTCTAAAAATGGAAGCCTGAGAAGCTGGATGGCACTGGAGCTTGGTCAAATGACCACAGGTGTTTTGCCAAGTGGCTTTGGGCAAGCCCAGGTGTCCTGAACTTCCCTTTTGACTAAGCAAGGTCATCGCAAACTGTCTGGAAGTTCCCATGTTGGCCACAAGATAGCAGAAGAGAACACGCTTTGGAAAATGTGGTGCCGACCAGAGGGTTTTGTAGATGTCAGAAACTTATTAGGAATTTTTCATGAGTGCACATCAGCAGTCTTCATCAGATACTGAGTATTTATATATCTAGTATCTTGGGACTAGCATTAGTGGACTCCTATTCTCTCTGAGACTCAGATACAAATTCCAGCAGGGGTCGCTGTTTCTCAGTATGTCACAAGGCTGCCTGTGGAACAACAGGCTTTACTTGAGTAGGGAAAGAGACCTTTATCAAGTACTTCCTACATGCCAGAGTTTGCATTCTTTTACATGTATCTTTATCCACTCCTTATTTATTCAAAAATATTTATTAAGTTTCACAGACTGATGACTGTAGGAGGGGAGCAGGGAATGCAGGCAAGAAGGGGAAGGGACTAGTCGAAGAACATGTGTGAATGACTCATGGACATGGACAACAGAGAGGGGATTGACTGTGGAGGAGATGGGTGGGCTGGGTGTAGAGGGGGAAAGGGAAAAAATTGGGACAACTGTAATAGAATAAACAGTAAAAAAATATTTATTAAGTTTCTACTGTTCTCCAGGTATTTATGTAGGCCAGAAAAACTAAAATATGTCAGATGTTGATAAGTGCTATGAAGCAAAAATAAACAGAGTAAGGGGATAGAAAGCAGTGAAGACTGGTATTTTAACTGAGGTGGCCAAGGAGGGCTTCTCTGAGGAGGAGACCTTTGAGCAGAGACCTGAATGGACTAAGGCAGCAAGATAGGCAAATGCCTAGGGGAAGAACTTTGCAGAAAGCATACCAACAAAAGCCAATGTCCTGACATGGGAATTTGGTTGGTGTGTTTGAAAATAGCAAAGAGGCTCCTGTGTCCGGAGCATAATGAGCAAGGGACAAGGGAGAGGTGACTCGGATTGATCAAGTAAGTCCTTGTGGGCCATGATAGTGACCTTGTATTTTGTCTTATGCATGTTGGGAAGCTATCAGAGCAGTGATTCTCAATGCTGCCTGTGCATTAAAATCATCTGAGGAGCTCTAATTCCAACACCAGGGCCTTACCCTATACAACTGGAATCAGAACTCTGGAACTGCAGCCTGGGCATGCCGATTTTTTTCTAAATACTCCCAGAGATTCTAATAAGCAACCACGACTCAAAACCACAGCATTCAACAGCATGTGTGAAACCAAAATAAAACCAGCAAAAACATAATGTGAACAGTATGATTAATAATATGTGCCTTTCTGGAAGACTTTAGATCTAGTAAGTGCATGGAAATGAGGCATGGGTCATTGGAGACAGCTCTTGAAAGCCAACAACTTTAAGTTGGAATTCCTGTCTCCCATCAACACAAATGAATCTTTCCTGGGGAAAATGCACTTTCTAAAAGCATCATGGGTCACTCAGTGCTATAATGGCAGTCACAATAAACATGGCAGTATAGCTAAAATACAGGCATATTTTTGTTAGTGTATATTTTTCAGAATATGAAGTTTAGATATACACTTCTCCAAAGCAAGGTTTGGACTTCCACTGTGCTATTGTTAATAACAAGCATAATGAGAGGCTGGTGATCACAACTCCGTAAACTGTGAAACACCACTCACAACTTGCCCTTCCTCCTGGGCTTTTGCTCTCTTTTTCTGTCCACATCAGCATGTGATCTGCTGAAGGGATCTGTGGAAATAACATTAATTTAATTAAGCGAATGTGTTGACTTTGACCTGGAAAAACAAATGTATTGGGGGTTTCCTAAGGGGATTTCAGTGGTGCCTGGGACCCTGGCACAGGCATGTGTAATTTTTGGATAATTTTCTGAAGCAAGATAGGCCAACCAAGACAATTGTGCTTTTCTTTCGACATTAGAACCTCTGCACAGAAGAACTGTGAATGTTACATACACATGCTTGCTTGGACCCCATTTCGCTACAAAATAAAGTGTGATGAGATTCCTTCATAACCTCTGCCATGGGAAGATAACTGATTACCAACAGGTGGGAACACTCCCTCCATTTGCAGCAACTCCCTCTAGAAGTTCTGCTGAATCCTGCAAGCTCCTCTTCCTGACCACTTCCTTTCTCACCCCACTCCTCCAATCACGACACCAGCAATCTTCCTAGCCCTGAGCCCAGGAAACCTTTAGATGTAGATGATGGCATTTTTGTTTCCCACATTCAGGCTGAAGGTTGAAATTCCTGTGGATAAAAATCAAATATCACTCTCTGGCTGGAGTAGCTCAGTGGATTGAGCATGTGCCTGAGAACCAAATGATCACTGGTTTGATTCCCAGTCAGGGCACATGCCTGGGTTTCAGGTCAGGTCGCCAGTAGAGGGCATGTGAGAGGCAACCACACCTTGTTTCTCTCCCTCTGCTTCTCCCTCCCTTCACCTCTGTCTACAAAAACAAATAGAATCTTAAAAAATAAATAAATAAAAATCAAGTATCAGTTGGAAGTGACATTTAATAGAGATTAAAGTGCACAAGAAGCTTTTTGATTGGTCTCTGAAATTTTTGCATCCTTGCAATTAAAAAAAAATGTTGGATCTAAACAGTGTGGTTTGGCACAGAGATAAGAAAGAGCATTATGCTGGCTGGCCTTCTTTGTTCTTCTCCACAGCACGTAGTGGAGTGCAAAAAGACACAGCAAAGGTATTCTAGGCTTGCAGATCACGGTCCCTTAACGTTAAGCTTGGCAAGACTGCATGCAGAGTGGCTGGTCACCTGCTACCCCAACTTTATTTTTACAACATGGAGGTAAACCACCCAGTCAGCTTCTCACTGGAGCTATAGGCGCATGAGATCTCGCCATACCTACCTGAAGCAAAATGTTTGTCCACACCCAATCCATTCTTTTGAATACTCTGTATAATGTAGTGTATTTTAAAATTAGATTTTATTATTTTTTAATCAAATCAGTATATGCAAAATCTAAAAAGGCAAAGATCTCTACAAGACTTGAGTTGAAAAAAAAGCAATCCTCCGTTTTCTCTGCCCTGCCAATTCCCTCTCCCTGGGGAATGCTTTGAATTTTTTTCATATGATTATTTTTCTCTAAATAGCTTCCTTATATAACTACTTGTTGGTTTATTAGTTTTAAACATTCTATATTAACTTTCTACTATAGAGGATGAAACTTTAGTTCTCCATTCACACCAGCAACAATTCACACTTGTCTGTGTGTGGGGACAGGGTGCCCCCATTCCCCACAACAGCGATACAGTGACTTTTGTTAGATTAGTATTACTGTTACATTATTATGCTCATGTGAATTCTATTTTCACATAAGCCACATAGTGTACTATGATTACATTTTTCTTCCCTGCACAGTACCATAGTTTGGTTTCCCTGTAGTTAAGCTCCTTTTAAAATTTTGCTTACTTTCTACATATTTTTACTAATTCAACCTCCAAATCTCCTCTCAATATGATCAAATACACTAAATATTCTATCCATTTCATCATTTTAAAGAGGTTTCTTCTGGAACGTTCTGAGGGCCAGAAAGATCCTTTCAAAACTACCTTGGGGTTTCCTTTACCTCTTGACTTTGTCATCTCCTGCATTGTGTACCCTACATCACCTTCTTTCTTGATTCATTCCTTTTTGGGGGTGTTGGGCACTTTTTTGTAATATCTTCCTGAGAAATGGAACATGGGGGTTATATTTTTTCTAGGGTCATGTGTGTAGGAAAATGTTTTTATTCTACCTTCCCATTTGATTGACATTTGCTGGGTGTAGAATTCCATTGAAAGCCATTCTCCCTAGGCATTTTGAAAGCTATTGTCTTCTAGCTTTCAATGTCACTGTTGAAAAGCCCAAGTCATTCTGATTATTGATTTTTTTAATGCAAACTTTTTTTTAGAGGCTTCCAGTAACTTGAAATTTCATGGTGATGTATGTCAGTGTGGGTCCATTTTGTCTATTTTGCTGAATGCTCAGTGGGCCTTCTTTTTCTTTTTTTAATATATTTTATTGATTATGCTATTACAGTTGTCCCATTTCTCCCCCATCATCCCCCTCTACCCTGCACACCCCCTCCCACCCACATTTCCCTCCTTCAGTTTATGTCCTTGTGTCAAAAATTCTTTAGCATTTACTTTTCCCACACTATTCTTGCCCTCCCCTATTTTCTACCCACCATCTGTGCTACTTGTTCTCTGTACCTTTTCCCCCTCTCTCCTCCTCCCACTCCTCTGTTGCTAACCCTCCATGTGATCTCCATTTCTGTGGTTCTGTTCCTGTTCTAAAAGTTTGCTTAGTTTGCTTTTGTTTTAGGTGTGGTTGTTAATGTCTGTGTGTTTGCTGTCTTTTTACTGTCCTATTTTTTTATCTTCTTTTTCTTAGATAAGTCCCTTTAACATTTCATATAATAAGGGCTTGGTGATGATGAACTCCTTGAACTTGACCTTATCTGAGAAGCACTCTATCTTCCCTTCCATTCTAAATGACAGCTTCACTGGATAGAGCAATCTTGGATGTAGGTCCTTGCTTTTCATGACTTGGAATACTTCTTTCCAGCCCCTTCTTGCCTGTAAGGTCTCTTTTGAGAAATAAGCTGACAGTCTGATGGGAACTCCTTGGTAGGTGACTCTGCCCTTATCCCTTGCTGCTTCTAGAATTCTCTCCTTCATTTTAATCTTGGCTAATGTAATTATGATGTGCCTTGGTGTGTTCCTCCTTAGGTCCAACTTCTTTGGGACTCTCTGAGCTTCCTGGACTTCCTGGAAGTCTATTTCCTTCGCCAGATTGGAGAAGTTCTCCTTTATTTTTTGTCCAAATAAGTTTTCCACTTGTTGCTCTTCCTCCCCTTCTGGTACTCCTATAATTCAGATGTTATACATTTAAAGATGTCCTGGAGGTTCCTAAGCCTCTCCTCATTTTATTGAATCCTTGTTTCTTCATTCCTTTCTGATTGGGTGTTTGTTTCTTCCTTCTGGTCCACTCCATTGGTTTGAGTCCCAGTTTTCCTCCCATCTCTATTGGTTCCCTGTGCATTTTCTTTCATTTCACTTATTGTAGCCTTCATTTGTTCACCTAATTTGCGACCAAAATCAACCCATTCTGTGAGCATCCTGATCACTAGTGCTTTGAACCGTGCATCTGACAGGTTGGCTATCTCTTGGTCACTTAGATGAATTTGCTCTGGGACTTTGATCTGTTCTCCTGTTTGAGCCATTTGGTTTTTTGTTTTGTTTTGTTTTGTTTTTTTTGGTCTGGTTGTGGCTGTTATGTAGTGAGGGGTGGGGCCTTAGGTGTTTCCCAGGGAGGGGCAGCCCAGTCTCTAGGTTGTGATGCTGTATGTGGGGGCAGGGTCAGAGAGGGAACAATGGTGCCTGCTCCAATCTCTCTTGGATTCCAGTCCCCTCCGCTGCTTCCCCCAAGCAAATTGGGCCCTTCTGTTGCTGATTTCCATGTGGGTGGGCTTGTGTACATTCTAGGAGCCTGTGGGTCTCTCCAACAAACTCTCCTGTGAGACTGGGAGTCTCTCCTGGCAACTCAACTGTTTTCAATCAGTGCTTTTAGGTTTTGTTTCCTGGCACTGGGGCCCTGGGTTACAAGGTCTGTCTTGCTCCTGTTTTGCCTGGATTATCTGCATGTGAATGTGGGACTGCCTGGTCAGCCAGCCTCCCTGTGGGGCCTCACTGGGTCTGCCCATTGCCACCCCATGCCCAGGGTCTGCTACCCGCTGGCTGCATGCCTGGGATCTGCCAATTGCTGCTTGCGTGCCCAGTTCCACCAACCTCCACTTCTTCCTGCTGCAACTCTGCCCCTCTTACTGGTCTGGATGAATGGTTGTAGGACTTCCACACAGTTCAATTTTCTATCAGTTCTGGTTGTTTTCTTGTTTCTAAATCTTTGTTGTCCTTAATTTTGGTTGTGCGAGGAGGCACAGTGTGTCCACGTATGCCTCCATCTTGGTCGGAAGTCCTCAGTGGGACTTTTTGATGTGGAAACTCATGTCCTCTGAGTCTGGGCCATTTTCATGAATTTCAAAAAATTGTCTCTCCTCCAGTTCCTGTTCTCTCTAGAACTCCTGTTATTTAGATGTTATTCCTCCTTGACTAGCCCTCTAATTTTCTTATCCTTTGTCTCCTAATATTTTTCTTTTTGTTTTACTTGAGATTTTTCAATTTGTTTTTCAAATTCTGCAATGTGTCTTTTAAATTTCTACCATCATGTCTTTAATCCAAAGAGTCTTTTTAATTCTAAATTGTTATTTATGATAGTACCCAGCTCATATTTCTTGACAACCCCATCTTCTAGTCTAACTTTTAAACTATTCCTATGGTTGTTTTGAGGGTCTTCCCCTGTATAGTCTCTATTCCCTCCAAGTTGCTATTCTTCTTACTTATGTCTTTCTTAGTCTGTTTTTCAAACAGCACATCTCCTTTAATGTCCTGTGATTCTCGACTGTCTGCTCATATTTAAGAGGAAATGTGATTGGAATCTCTGTGCACATGATCTTTACTATAGGGAAATCTGGATGAGCCATTTTATTGCAGAAACCCAAAAGGTGGCATTTTTAGAATTTTTCCCTTCAGGTAATCCAGAGGGGAGGATGAAAGTATGATTGTCCTGAGTTCCAGGTGGGGGAGGAGGAGGAGTAGCTTAGCATTCAGTGTATAAACCTTCACTTACACCTTATGTTTGCCATCTAGTACCCTACCTCCGATTGTGCCCGCTGTCTCCTGAGCCAGTCTCTCCAGACACTAAACTACACTGAGCGACTGAGGAGGTAGGGCAGGAAAAGGTCTCAGCTGTGCAGGGAAAGAGGGACTCAATGATCAAATTCCTACTTGTTGCTCTCTCCTGCTTCCTAAGGGACTTGTTTTTTTTTAAAAGATTTTATTTATTTGTTTATTTTTAGAGAGAGGGGAAGGCAGGGAGAAAGAGAGTGAGAGAAACATCGATCAGTTGCCTCTCACACACCCCCAAATGGCAACCTGGCCCGCAACCCAGGCATGTGTTCTGACAGGGAATCAAACACTGGAAGGATCTGAAAAGAGTAGGTGTGATTCCCATCAACATCCTGACTGAGAACCAGGCAGCCTCAAAATCTGATCTGGCCACCTCACACCCATGACAATTATTTTCTAGATTTGTATTTAATTTGGGGGATATTAGGCCCTTTTTTGCAATACTTTCCTGAGAAATGGAACATGGGAGGTATATTTTATTCCATCTGCTTAGTGATTTAGAAACAGAAAAAAACACCAGTGGTATTCTTGCCTTTGGCTGCAAGTAACAGAAACCCCAACCTAAACTGACTTAATAAGTGACATAGACATTTTCTTAGGTTACAAAACTGAAAGTCTGAAGGTTGTTCAGCCTGCAGGCCTGGTTTATCCAACTGTTCTACAATGTCATCACTGACTCAGTTCTTAATGGCTTTTCATATTCTTTCAGTTTTTCTCCATCCACATTATTCTTGTTTCATTCTAAAACCAGTTTGCCTCGTGGTTATAGGAAGACTATGCCAATAGCAGTTCTTCCTGACTTATGATCAATGTGTGTGCACATGACAGTGTGGGAGAAAAAGGGGAGGCTTGCATGGCAGCCTTACAAATTCAGAGACCTAAAGTAATCACATAGCATGGTCTGAAATTAAAACTTCTTAACTAAAATTGAGTCATAATTTTCTGGTCAAGATGGAGGCATATGTAATCATGCTTCTCCTCCTTCCACAAGTACAGCAAAAATTATAACTACACTACAGAACAAATATCACCCAGACTTGTCAGAAAATGAAGCTGCATGTAAGTCTGACCACCAAGGATTTAAAGAAGTCATATTCATCTAGACAGGTAAGAGGGGCAGAGATGCTGAGATGTGCAGAGAGGTGTGGAGACACAGAATGGGCGGTCCCACATCCATGTGTGGTGGGTAAAAGAATTGAGAGGGTTACCTAGAGAGAGAAGGACCCCAGCACCAGCCCAGACCACACCACCCAGGGTTCCAGTGCCAGGAAGACAAGTCCCTATAATTTCTGGCTGTAAAAACCATTGGGGATTGGAGTGGCAGAAGAAATTGCAGGATTCTCAAGAGACTCTTCTTAAAGGGCTCACAATGGACTTTGAACTTTCGCAGACATACCCCCCTCAGGGATTCAACACCAGGCCAACAGCTGAAAGGACACCAGTAACATACAGAGAGAAACTGAAGTGACTGGCAACAGGGCAAGTGCCCAGAGACAGCTTCCTGCTGGACAAAACTTTATAGGCCAGGTAGTGACATTGTCCCCCTCCAAACCCTCTCCCACACAGAGCCACAGAGCAGTAATGCGGGTTGTCCCACCCTGGTGATTATGTAAGTCTCCACCCCACACAACATACAGGTGTGCTTTTCTATAAGAGGCCATACTACTAAGACAGTGAGGCAAAACAGCTCTACCTAATACACAGAACCAAACATGGGGCCAGGGGGTGCTGACAAATTAAGGAGACAAATAAACATGACCCAAATGAAAGAACAGATCAAAACTCCAGAAAAAAAAACTAAATGAAATGGAGATAAGCAACAACCTATCAAATACAGAGTAAAAACACGTTACCAGGATGCTCAAAGAACTCATTGGGTACTTCAATAGTATAAAAAAGACCCAGGCAGAAATGTAGGTTACATTAAATGAAATAAAGAAAAATCTACAGGGAATCAATAGTGGAGGAGATGACTGAGAATAAAATCAACAATTTGGAACATAAGAAAGAAAAAAAGCATTCAATCATAATAGCAACAAGTACAAAGAATCAAAAAAATAAGGATAGACTAAAGACTGCCTGGGATGATTCCAAACATACCAACATCAGAATCATAGAGGTGCCAGAGAAAAGGAAGAACAAGAAATTGAAACCTGATTTGAAAAAATAATGGAAGAAAACTTCTCTAATTTGGTGAAAGAAATAGATATGCAAGTCAGGAAGCGCAGAGAGTCCCAAACAAGTTGAACCCAAAGAGGACCACACAAAGACACATCATAACTGAAATGCCAAAGGTTAAAGATAAAGAGAGAATCTTAGAAGCAGCAAGACAAAAGCAGATAATTACCTACAAAGGAGTTCCCATAAGACTGTCAGCTGAATTCTAAAAAGAAACCTTGCAGGATAGAAGGGCCTGGCAAGAGGTATTCAAAGTGATGAAAAGCAAGAACCTACAACCTAGATTAATCTATCAAGCAAAGCTATCATTTAGAATTGAAAGGCAGACAACGTACTTCCCAAACAAAGTAAAGCTAAAGGAGTTCATCATCACCAAGCTATTATTATATTAAAAATTAAAGGGACTTATTTTTCAAAATATCAAAATTATGAACAATAAAATGGGAAAATACATAACTATTAATAAGTGAATAAAAAACAAACTAAGCAAACAGGCAGAACAGGAATGGAATCACAGATATGGGGATCATTTGGAGGGTTATCATCAGGAAGGGGAAGGGGGGAAAAGGAGGGAAAGGTGCAGGGATTAAGAAGCACTAATTGGTAGGAACAAAATAGACAGGGGATGTTAAGAAGAGTATAGGAAATGGAGTAGCCAAAGAACTTATGTGCATGACACATGGACATGAACTAAGAAAGGGAATTGCTGGAGGGAATGGTGGTACCAGGTGGGGGGGGAGGGGGGAAAATTGACACAACTATAATAGCATAATCAATAAAAATATTTTAAAAAATAAATAGGTGAGTGATAGCAGATAGCCACACCCTATGCCAGTATCTTCCTTGACAAACATCAATCTTTAACTGAAGTGAGGCTGTCTATTGTCTTTTTTGCATCTACAATAAAATACCTTTGGAGTCAGAGTAATCTCTCTTTTTCCACATCTCTTAGGGTAAAAATCACCCACCAGAGCACCAAGACCAAAGAACTCCTCATGGTTATCTTGTTGCCCTCATACTATCTCTACCTGCTGTGAATGTCTGTTGTTAACTATCCTGTACCAACCAAAGTAAAACAAGCATTTCTCTCTTCATTTCACTCTTTATCCCATCTCAGAGAATTCTCCACTTTGCTTTCTTCTGCCTCATAATGTACCACCAATGAATTTCATGTAACCCTCCTTTTGCATCCTCCATTGGTAGTAATATATAAAATAAAGTGTAAAATTGCCATTCTATGGAGCATTTTCTTAATCCATTGAGATGTTGACTTCCAGCCGTTCCCATCAGTTTGGCTCAAATAAACTCATAAAAATTCTCAACAAATTTGGACTTTTCTTACATCAGTAAGAGAAACAAGAAGAAAGGGAGACTTACCCCTACCTATCAAACAAAATTCCTTTTCTTCATGCTAATTGTAGATCACCAGCTATCCATGTTTGCACTAATAACTATGAATAGAGAATGCCTTGGCAACTTGGCTTAGGTCTGGGAGATGGGGAGTTAGTCAGGAGACCAGGATAGGTCAAAGGAAATGAATGCCTTAAAACTAGAATGGCAATAGGGTCAGGACAAAAAGAAAAGTTTTCAGGGGAATATTGAAGTAATTGGGAAACCAAGTAGGAAAGCACTTCAAGAAGGTGAAGTACGAACAAAGACAAAATGGGGGGAGATTTGGGCTTGTGGGAACCTAGAGAGAGAGAAAACTCCCTTAAGACACTATATTTGTTGGGCTCAGTTGTGACTGAACTATACTCACCCACCCCCCAAAAAGATGTATTGCAGTCCTAATCCCCAGCACTTGTGAATGTGATCTTATTTGGAAATAGGGACATTGCAGATGTAATCAAGTTAAGATGAGGTTATACTCATTTTGCCTTCCCCCTCCAGCTGATCACAAAAGGAGTTGGTGAGAGCTCTGAACACAACTATACTTGCTGGAAAAGGAAACCCATCAACAAAGGAACCAACAACAAATAACAACAGAAGAAGGTGAAGGAGAGAGTGGAAGGCACACTAACCTCAACCAGGATGAATCTGGAAATACAACTAAATGGTAGAGAAATAAACCAAAACAAACAACTAAACAAGAGTGAGAGAGAAACCTCAAAACTACATACAGACAGAAGAACCAGCTTGAACACATCCTGTCCACACCTGCACAACAGAATACAAGAGGTGGGGGACAGAGTGACCCTCAGTTAACCAGCAGGATGGAAGGACCCACCAAAGAAAGACCAAACAACAATCAAAACCCAAAGACATCCTGAGAGCCAACATAAATGACATCCCAAGAGAAGCAAGTTCAGGAGATCAATGAGACTGCACCACTGAATCTCACAGGTCTTCTACTATAGAACTACACACCAAAAACCCAGGGAGTCAGCACAGATCAATTTAAGAAGCAGAGGCTAACAAGAAGAGTCTCACAAACAATGGGAAGACAAAGAAACAATCCCCAGATTAAAGAAAAAGAGGAAGACTCAGAAAGAATGCTAAATGAAATAGAGGCAAGTGAACGATCAGATATTGAGTTCAAAGCAATGGTTATAAGGAAGCTCAATGA